>CAEFZY010024471.1:0-22109 GCA_903066815.1 Brachyrhaphis roseni | reverse complement strand
CTGTTTAAATGTCTCTCTCAAAAAAAGTCTGAATTGTATATTACTACCCCATATGATCATTTTCTCCAAATATCAGATTTGTCCTGCAACTACAACTTAATTTGAGCCTGAGAGGGTTAATGTGCTAAATTATTGGTCAAAAGTTATGTCAGTCCAACCATTTTGAACCTTTGCACTTGCAATGAGAACCCTGAGATTTTGTATAAAAGTTTGTCTTCGAAAAATATGCAGAACCCTCCCAGTAGTATATTTTTGAACATTTGAAGTCTCACTAGGGATTGTTGTTGCATAATGAGTTTGAGTTATATGACTTGTACAAAATAGCAGAATATGCTATTTAAGAAAATGCCATTTCGCCAAAATAATGAAAAAACAGACACCTGTTTTTCTGATGCTTTTTCATACCAAACTTCACAATACATTTGTAACTATATACACTAGTCTGTGAAATTTTGTAAATCCATACCACATTATAAAAATGTATAGCTCACTAGATAGTGTCCCTAAATTTGCCCTATATTTTACAAGTACAGGCCATTTAGTAGTAGTAATACTCTAAAACGCTAAAGCCACATTTACACCTCAGAAAATCTAATGGGTAACCAACAAACAAATGCCATTAAGACACTTGCAGTTGCTCTAGCATTCTATGCTTCTGTGGCTGCCCAAAAACCTGAAATGGAAGCTGTTACAAAAGATTATACAATTTAATTGTTGAGTTGAGGAATTATTTTCAAGAAATAAAGTTTGGAGTCTTCCCATTATTGGATAACTCAAAGTTTACTCCAATGCGACACTGAGCGGTGCTCAGGAAAATAAAATAATGAAAAAAAAGAACAACTCTAAAACTTACAGGACAGGCCTCAGGTAAAATACTAAATGCTAATGTTCAAAGCAATACAAATAGATAAGGAGAATGTCTTTCTGCTGGAAAGAAACAGTGCAAGTCATAAATTTGCTGAGTTGCATTGAAAAAAAAAAAACAGTAGCTGTGTAAGCTTTCATCTTTTTTATGCAGATGATATTTCAAATGTGAACCTCTCATTCTTGTATATGTTTAGACATTGATTCAGATTATTTGGGGTTATTTTGCCGATCAGGACAGTCCTTAGGTCAAAGATAAACTGCAGTAAATTGCAAACCATTTGTCTAATAGATGAGGCTTGTCTCAAATTGGACCACTCAGCTGACCAATGATCCAAGTAAGTCAAACCTCAGTATGCAATACGCAAATAATCACAAGGAATAAATCGCATTATCTTGCATAGAATCCAAATACAGTTTCTGTTTTTTTTCTAAAGCTGTTTCACATTTTGAATCATGACAAAATGATCTGTCATTTTGGTAAGAAAGATAGGTTCTATGGACTCATGCAAGTTAATAATTATGAGCTGCTACTCTTTATGTGTCTGGGAGAGGGAGACTCATTTTCTCTAGCTGTCCTGCACCGTCGGGCTGAGCTGACTGGTGTCAGAGGGAGGCAGTCTAGAGGAACGTTGGAATTTCTCTGACTTGAGAAGCTACCAGGGCACACAGACTCTGCTGGTGACACCTCCTTAATGTGCAGGAGACGACAGGTAGACAAGGTAATACGGGTACCTAAAGGCCATTAGAAATGTGCAGGAAAGGACTAATGAAGATGCTGGGCACTACCTGCCCAGACAAAAACACAATTTATTCAGCAGAGATTTCAGATAAAGCTGAGGTGTTCTATATAGTTGTCAGACAAATGAAACTTAAGATTGTTGTGAAGGCAAATTAATTGACAGCATCTCTATAGTGACCAAGAGGTTAATGCATCCCGGTGGTGACAGTAGCATGATCTGTGCCTCGTTTTTTCCTCATGGGATTCAAATCCCTTTAGAGAACCAATCTCAGTGAAGCCATGGCAGGATTGTCTGGATTTCTCCTCTCTTTCCTGAAAATGGTTCACATTGCTGTTCAGCTGAGACTTAAGAGCTACACATGAAGGTCATCATGATGTGATTTCAACCGTTAAGGCTTCCTGTTTAAACCTGCCCTTTTATTTGGATGCAGGAAGAAATTCTTCTTGCAAAACAAGTTCACTTCAATGACTTAAATTTATTTCCCTCTGCAGGGTATGTAGACATGGTTCAGGAGCAAAGTACCCTGAGGATTTAAATCTATCAAATATATTAATTATTAAAAATTGTTTCATAAAAAATGCTACTAAAAATTGTAGAGAAATATATGGATTCAACACATTCACATTCATGCTTTTTGTAAGTGCTTGAGCATCAAGAACTTAAATTATTATTACTTTTTGCATAAAATGTTTATTTCAGCAGTACAGCAAGAAAATTCACCCACTTTCCATACCAGCTTATTTCTTGTCAGGATTGCAGACCTGCATTGTTCCCTTTTGGGAATTGGGAAAAGGCATTCAGTGGTCACAAGGCAGCCCTGAGACAGACAACACAACAAACCAGACATGTGCACATTCACACCAAAGGGCAATCTAGCAAAGCCACATAGCTTAACAAGCTTGTTGAAAGCAAACTTATTAAATCTGATTTTGCCAAAGGCATGCATAATTTTTGGTGTATAAAAAAAGTATCATCATGTGACTTTATGTCTTTGTGTGTACAAAACTAACCTGTTCACACTTCTGACTTGTTTCCCTGATGATAATAAGCCAAATTGTTGAATAGAATGTCTTTTATATTTCAATACAACATTCCAGCTTCTTAAAACATGTTGTGTTTTGATATTGTGGATCTCCTTTCTCAAATTTTTTAATTCAGTTTTCTCTTCCTCAATTCAGATCACATTCTAATTAATTTTCAAACAGTAATATTTTCTTTAGCCTTTGAATGTCAGAATTTTATAGTTTTTTTTGCTACTTGTTTGACATTTTACCTTTTGATACCCAACAAAATTTATGCAACACCGGGTATTTTTCTTTAAGCAAATGAATCCTTTGAATTAAAACCCTTACTTCCTTCTCTCTCTGATTGTTTTAATAGCCACTTTATTGTCTCGTGGCGTTTATAGTGGACAGCTTGTGAATGTGAATGCTTTGAATTTTATTGTAAGTTCACATCAAACACTCTTTTCTACATATACATGGAAAGCACTGAGTACAGACAGTTAAAATAGAAAACAGCAGCTGCTTTGACAACGTTGCAGTATTAATGAAAGTTTTGATGAAAGCAAGCAAATAATGCAGGTGTTGGATTAGAAAAGTGGCTGTGCAGGAAAACAAACACATGAAACAAATTAGATGTCTGATCATATAAGCCTGGTGACATTTGGAAACCACTCATGCTTAATAACTGGGTGGACATAACTTCATTATCACCATTTCCTTTACAAGTTGAAGGCTGCTATGAATATATCCTTTTCTCTGTATTACAATGGGTAATACACATAGACATACACACAAACATGCATGCACAAGGTGGAATTTGAATATATGAGGTGTGATCCTCCACTGCCATCTATTGGTGTCTTTTTCAAATCAAAATACTCGCAGCAGTCCTCCACCAAGCTATGAGAGCCCTGCAGTGGGATGGTTTTGTATTTTCAGACTTGAATTGCAAAAACAAAACAGACAAAAAAAGGCTGCATATTTTGCTTTGAAAAATATAAATCTACTGTGGTAAATTGTGTTAAACCAGTTTGGTTAACAGTTTTTTCATTGGACCCTACAGCATTTAAATTAAAAACAATTTGTCACAGCCATGACAGAGTATAGTACATCATGTGACTCATCAAAATAAAAGCTTCATAACTAAATGAACATCTGCTTACGAGAGGTGATAATTTTTAAGTGTTACGATGTTTTGTTCTGTCAAATTGCTTGTAATGAAGTCACCTCATCAGCATGTGAATTAAAACAGAAGTGACACTCATTTAAAAACTGTAATATCTGAATAAAACAATTGACATTTTTGTTTATTTAAAAAGTGACAAACACCTATGTTTATCTGTATGTATATGTGGTTTTTTTTTCTACCTATGAGAGTGCCACTAAACTGCAGAAATGCTTCAGATTGTCATTCTGTTCCCTTCTGTCTTCCATCTTTTCACAAGTTTGACCAGCTGTCCTACATGTACTGGGAATCCATGATGTCCAGATACTTGGCATCAATCATTCGAGGAAGCAAGCTGATCCTGAGATCAAAAAACACAACACATTAAATGGATTTTTTTCTTATTTGAAACATATGATCTTGAAGGCAACTTGTTGAAACCACAAAAAATGTCACTATATATATATTTTTTGAGTAATTTCTTATTTTACAAGTTGGGAGATGTAGAGATTAGGTCTCAGGTAAAATTTCAAGTATATAAACTTGTGTGTGTACATAAACCTATTATATATACTATATATGTTGTAATGTTATATTTATATAAACTTATTCCACAGTCAAAGTAATTCTGAGTCATATTTCAGGAGTAAAATCAAAGCATTGATCAAACTGAATCTTCTGACACTGAACCTTAGGCTTTTTGAAGTCATTCTGCCCTCTGCTGGCTGTGAATGTCTCACCTAATAGGGACCAGTAGGATCATCAGCAGAGGAAACACCATCTTCATGTAGGGCAGAGGATACATCCCAAATGCACACAAGATGATCAGCTGGGTCATCTGCACTGCTGTGAAGTAGTGCACTTTTCTCTGAGGTACACGGCGTATGTAGTGGGTCGGAGGGTAAGACATCTAGACAGATGGGAAGTGGATCAAACAGTTAATATGCTGTATTAAATTAGATTGAGTTCAATGTAATGGCAATAGCCCAGGGTGGAATTAGAACTGATGTGCACTGGCAACCAGATGAAGTTTTAAAAAAGGAGAAAAATTTTTTCTCTCATTTGTACCCCAAAGTTTTGTAAGGAATAATTTCATGTGCAGATTTGTAGCGTAGTAGGCTAGTTCTTATGTAGGCCAGGGCTTTCTGAATTTCACCTGTAAAAGATTACAAATGTTTCTATCTTTGAAAGCAAAGGCATTGTTTTGTGAATTAGCAAGTCACATGACGAATCTGTATATCAGAAGTAAGACTTTAGTAGCTCTTTTCTTCTGTGCCTAATCTGAAAGTTTAAATCACATGCCAACTTCAGCCATTTGCAGTTAAATTAACCCTTATTACAGTGACTATGCTATACAGAGCACTGGAGACATGCAAATAAGAAGGATAAAATTACTTTGGAGCACAAACGGCTGATTTGTTAAAAAAATACAATAAATAAAATCCTCATCAAGGTTGTGCTGCCCTGGGCAATGAGCCACATTACCCATATGAAAACTGCTGCTGACCCTATCTTATAATAATTCTGTTATTTCACAAATTCGAAATTGATAGAGAAAAAGACAAGTCTTCATTATAGCAAGATAATCTGGCACACACAGCACCATTGTATTATGGCAATGTTTCCTGTATTTAAGACATTATCGTTATTATTATAACTAGAAAATATAGTCCTCCATTTTTGTCTAAGGTCTTTGTTACTTAAAAATCTAAATCGACTTGGTTTTGTTTTGTCATTTCTTTTCTATGCACTATTTTTGAATCCCAGTATTTGTCATCATTGTAATTAAGCACACAGTAGGATGGAAATTAATAACTAAATAGTCGAAAGATGTATCTTAGTTATCAGTAAATGGGTGAACCAAACATTTTGTGGTCTTTCTGCTCACCTGCTCCTTTAGCAACAAGGTCATGCGATCTACCATCTGATTTCCATCGAGTGAGGTGGCTGCAATGTAAAGGAAGAGGCCGTAGAGGACGGGTTTGGGGATCCACTGAAGAGGGATAGGTAGCATGAATGCAGACAGGCCGATCAGGATGTTCGCTGTTAGTGAGGTTAGACGCGTCTCTTTGACACTAACAATCCTAAAAGGACAGAAATGGAACTTAAAGAACCAGCTTTATCAAAGAACTGATGCTCTTCTTCATAAGAATGTGGTTTATTTTTAGCAGTGAAGCAATTAAGTGAACTATAGTGGTTGGATGACGTGTCCTACTTAGTAGGAAATTTAAACTTTCAGGTTTGAAAGAATTTTGTATTGCTTAATTTCAGGTGAAGTTATATAGGTTAGGCTGGTACCCTGCTGTATTGTTTGCCAGCAGTCTGGCAACTCCAATCCTTGAGGGTTAGACCCCACGAAACCATGAGACTGATATAGAGCTTCAGCTTTCTCCAAGAGCAAAACTTTAAACCAATTATGTCCAAACTTTGCTTAATTTTTTTTTCATAAAATTTCAAATACTTATAATCTCTGCATGTTTCAGTTCACTAAAAATCCAACAGAAGTGTTACATATATTCCTTGGATAGTGAGAAAAGGATTTGGACCGTTTAGATTTTTCTGGGGACCTTGTTTTAACTTTACTCACGTTGTGTAGACATGTCCGTTCTCTACGTGCTGTTCTACTTTGGCAAGCTGACGGGCGTGTAGGGAGGAATGAGGAAAGGCAGCGTGCATCCATGGCAACCCCAGACAAGACATGAGGATGTTGATGAAGCCAGTCAGCATTAAGTCCCAGTGGAACGCTGTGCCTTTTAACAACCTGGTGAAAATGTGCATACACACACATAAAGCTCCAACTTGTTTGCAAGTGTAGAAGGAGGAGTACCTCTGTTCTAATTCAGAAGCTATTACAGAGAAAAAGGATAGGACATAATTTCTGTCATACTTTCTTGTCTTGCTGCTGTATTCAAACATCAAACTGGAGCCTTACTTATGTTCTGGTACATGTGTAAGTGAGATGACAATGTTCTGGTCGATAAAGATTAGCAGTGCAAGTAGGAACCCAAGTCCGACCGCGGCAAGTGGAGTCAGTCCTGACAGCTTTTCAAATGCAGGGTACTTGAAGATTGGACCATCATGGACACTGAATACAGGAACTTAAAAGAGAGAAAATATATTATAAACACATGCACAGCACAAACAAGTCAGGATAAAATGTGAACTTAAAATTAGGATCCTTTCTTGCATGCAGGTGTTGTTTAGGGAACATTAATATTCTCGTCTTTTGAATACATCAAAAGCCACAGAATCGTTGAATCACAAAAGGTGTTATGTGCCAAGGTTGCGTGTATGAACCTCAAGGGTAATCTTCTATCATTGCTTTGATTTGACGGCTCTGTACTCACGCTGTATGTCAATGAAAAGATAGGAGCCAATGAAGGAGAATATCACCACAGAGATTGGCAAGGCACAGTCAGACACCACCTCTCTGATTTTACCATTCAGGTACGGGCTGCATGGGGAATAAAGCATCACATAGTACAACTTTCTATAACTTTTATGCAGTGTGTTATACAAGACTGCATGGTATTCACACTGGTTGCTGCTGTTAGGATGAAAACAATAACAAAATATGGAGAGTTGGGAAGGAAACTTGCAGGCCTAATGTTTTAGTGAATGCTGAATTTATTTAACTCCATGGTGATTCTTCAAGTTGCTTTAGATCATTATTTAAAAGGAAGCTAAAACAAAAAAAATGTCTATTTACCATCCTGACGTGAGCAAAAAGAGATTGCTGAGATGCTTTGAACTGAAAGTGAGAGCTGATGTAATGCCCCCTCCTATTCTCATGCTAGCTTAAACTGATGCAACACGAATGAAATATTGCCTTTACTTAGGAGGCATTTAAGGGGTGGTACACCTTGTTTTAACATGAATACCTTCTCTCGTTAATATTTATTCAAGAGCAATATCTGCACTAACTCTAGAGCACTATTTCTCAACCCAGTTACTTCAGGGCCCACTATCCTGCATGTTTTAGGGTTTGCTCTTTTCATATACACATTACTTAAATAAGTATGACTAACAGGTTTCTTCAGCACTTCTTCAGGAGGTAATGTTATTTGAATCAGGCGTGCTGGAGAAGAGTTACATACGAAAGATAAAGGACAGCAGAGAAACACTGCTCTAGAGAATGCAGTTTGGTCTTGTAGGCACCGTTTAAAATGCCCTTCACAACAGGTTGTAGATATTCACCCTGGTGTCTTTTATGATT
Organism: Brachyrhaphis roseni; assembly: GCA_903066815.1. NCBI lineage: Eukaryota > Metazoa > Chordata > Actinopteri > Cyprinodontiformes > Poeciliidae > Brachyrhaphis > Brachyrhaphis roseni. The sequence continues at coordinate 14,117 of CAEFZY010024471.1, read as the reverse complement.
TAGTTTTGCAATTCTGATGTTCAGAAAAACTCAAAATGCTGGCCAAACCTGGTAAGAGAGTGTTATTATCCACTAATACGAGTCGTACGCTGATATGAGCTGAATTGCCATTCATCAAGGAAGAAGCCATAACTCCAAAATCAAAACCTTACTTTTTGGAGACATCTGATGAAACTAAAACTGAATTGGCTGACCATGCTGAGAATGTTAAAATTTGGAAGAACAACCACCCAACTATAGCATTTGTGGAGGTAACATAATGATATGTAGGTGTTAAGCAGCAGGAAGCACATTACAATTTACAGCATTAAGACAAAACATTATGTACCAATGTTGAAGCATCATCTTAGCCAGAAAGTTATTTGGGAAAAAAAAATTGGTATTTAATATGGACAGTGATCCTAAGCATTCCACTAAATTATTTCTAAGGTTTAAAGACTCCAAAGTCAATATTTTAGTAACAAAGCCCCAAAATTGCAAATTTTCAGGGCAGAGGCAGAAAGGTGAAGGTAACCCTCAAACCTGGCTCAGTTATACCAGTTCTGTCTGGAGGAATGGACCAAAACATCCATTTTGGGAAAAGCTTGTGGAAGGATACCCAGAACATTCAGTTCAAAATCCAATCTGAACAAATACTAAGGAATTAGTAAACTTCTGTATTTAAAGAAAGTGCTTTTAAAAATACTTTCCCTCATTCTAACACTTACTAAATATAAATAATTTTGTTAATCCTAACTGGCCTAAAATAGAAGTTAAAATAGAAGGAAGGTCTTGTCTTTTTTAAATAATGAATAAAAATATCTTGTTTAAGTTGTATAGGGTGTCGCAATCTAGAAATTATTGGTATGTTCAAAGAATCAATGCAAACCTGGCTTATTTAGTGATCAAATTGTATTATGTTACAGTGTCAACAGTGAAAGACAATACTGAAACTTTATTCAAATTAAGTTTGTTTCAAGCAAAGTACAAGCCAGGTGGAGCAACAAGGCTTCAACATGTGAAATGGAACCATACCTTCTCTTGATGAGGTAGAGTGCGTAACCCAGCCATAAAGTCCCCAACATGAGCAGCAGACAGAGAATGGGCCTTTCTCTTGTGCACTCCACCAGTGTTTCTGGCAGGAAGACTAATATTTTCTCCTCTGGATGTTCAAACAGTGACATGTTCGCCCCAATTTTATGCTCCAGCTTGGTGGTTGTTTGGTTCTCAATCCTATCTCGAATCTCATTTATCTGCTGAAGCACCACAGTTTTGTTTGTGGTTGCCAACGTTGGCCCGTAGTAGAAGTGTTCAAAAACTGTGGGAAAGGATAGTTAGTAAGAATATTTGGAAAACTGCCGTACAAACTTGTTTATTTTTATTTAAAATTTTTGTTTTAAGGAGCGTTTCTTGTTACTTGATTTCCAATCGACCATAAAAATATTTTTACATTTTATGTGAGCAATCACACATATCAGTATTTTTCAATACCTCAGAAGACTTGTGATTAGCCATGTATCCTAGTCAACATTATCTATAATGGACAGATTCACAAAATGGCCAATGTATCCTGACCTTTTCTAGACTTACTGTAAGAGCCAAAAATGTTAGTTTGTAACATTGTTTATCATTGTGCATGCTTTTTGCATATTTAGATATTTTCTTAATAATAAGTTTCCATTTTATTGTTTTTTGTAGAAAAGCGCCACCTAATGGACGTAATTGAAAGTATATGGAAAGTGCTGTGTTACGTCAGTTAAAGAAAAGGAAATTGAATGTGTCGTGTTTTATTAGCTCTACACAGTTTTTTGACCGTTAAATGTGGAATGCTGTGCAAGATTGAAGAATATTTTGTATCATCTGCTCAAAGAAAAGTAAAGTTCGTCGTTCGTCAGACTTTGTGTGGATTTTGTAAGTACGTCTTTAATTCACAAAGAGATGCACAAGAGCATACTGTGGGACAGAAACGCGTCAAGCTAAGAGCCAAGCTAACGAACATCAAGAAAGGAAAGAAAACTGAAGCTTGTTGAACAATATAGTGGCTTTAAATTGAAACGAATAAGCAGCCACTACACTTACTTTTGACGGTGCCTTTCACTGCATCCCCAACAAAAGCTGTGGAGATGAACAACGCAATGACCTCTTCTGTTGAGCTGTGAGATAAAAATAAGAAAAAAGAATAACAAGTCATGTTTTGTGTTTTATTTTATAAAAACACAGACATAACAACCTATTCAAGGCAACCTAACAGAAAATATAGCAACAAAGAACACTGACTAATGTTGGTGAAGCCAGAAGTTTATAACAAACAAAACTTGTTCTTCTTATTGATTTCACTTCAGTAAGTGGCCCCATGGGTCAATGCTTCTTTTAATGTGTTACAAATCAGAGTCTGTAAAGAGAAAAGGAGTCATGTTGTGTATTCACCGTTTGAAGAGTTTCATCATCAGGCTGACATTGAATAAGCCCCCGAGGATAAGGAAGAAGCTGTTCCATAAACCGATGCAGGCATAGAAAGCATCAAAGTCGAGGTCGTAGTCATCACAGATGCCCCTGATAACTATGAATTATATATACAAGACACACAGGCACCAACTCATAAATATATTTTTTTTCAAATTAGAAAAGTTTTTTCTGTAAAAGTACTTGGAAAAATTTTTTAATTATCTGTTCTGAATATCATAGCAGTGTTTCAACCTTTCTATGAATGTTTGTGTGTAAACTGAAATGTTTTGTTTTTCTGTTGATTTAATAAAAAAGATTTAACTGGTAAAATTAAGTCCATTTCTTTTTTCTTTTTTTTTTTCTTCAAAAATTACAGAACAACACACACCGCTGATGAAAATGGCCAATGGTGCAGTGGTCAGAGGAATGACCAGAGGGGAACCAGCAAACAGAGAGTAGATCACTCCTCCAATGCTTTGGCCAACAATGGTCTTCTGAACATCTGTCCATGCAAAAACAACCAAAATTTTGCATGTGATATATAAAAATAGTGATGTATCGGATAAGAATAAAGATAAAGTCAATACCTATTTCCCCTCTTGTGCTTTCATCATTCAGAGAACCAAAAGCAATTGCAGGCAGGAGAATGGCAATGTAGAGGAAGATAGCCGTGGTGGTATATTTCAGTAAACAGCGATCCTTCCCTGTTATACCTGTTAATTTGTTAAACAAAGATGTAAAAACCTCAAACAGAAAACTATCAAAAAAACCCACAATACTTTACGACATTGCCATACCGTCTGTGAAGTCTGAAGGATAAAGAGGCAGTCTCCGACGAAGGTCATCATAAACACCTCTACCGGCTCTGAAGAAATCTCTGCACTGTGAGACACAAAGCAGAATATAGTTAGCAATTTAAAGGCTTTTGTTTTTCTTTACTATACAAAGTACCTCTGGCCCAGTGCTTCTGTGTGTAGCTATGTTTCTTTCCTGCAGTTAAGCCACAGACAGATCTATTGCTGCCATTATCTTTGTCTACTTTTCACATTTCTTTCCCATGGAAGGGACAACCGGCCCAGTGCCTCTGTGTTTAGCTATTTCTCTTTCCTGGACAAACTCAGTTCAATAATTTGTTCAGCTAAACTTTAACAGTGAGATCTTGAAAAAGATCGGAGAGACCTTTTGTAACAGGTCAGATATATGCTTGTTTCTACAAAGTTTCCGGTCTGGTTATGATTATAATTATATGTATTTTTTTCTTTTCAGTGTTTTACAAATGTTTTTGACTGAAAATGTTCACATCCATCTAAGACCTTTTTTTGATACTGACAAAATTTAATGCCTAAACATTTTAAACCCACTTGGTAAAACCAGCAGTAATTCACTGAAGTAAAGTTTTTATTATCTAGTGAAGTGTGTATAAGATCGTTTATAGAATCTGGAATAAATTTCTGTTTCCTGAGTCAAAAACAAAACAAAGTGTTTTCGTGTTTCGTGCTTGGAATTAAAAACAGACAACATTCCTTGGTTAAAAGTACTGCTTTAGCTCCATAACAATTTGGAAAGCATATTCACATTTATTTTTGACATCCACAAGAGCAAGATAAACCTTTGACAAGCACAGAAAAAATTAGACCAAATGCTGACATTTTAAAAATTTTCTCCAGACCTGAAACATGGATGTATCTTTTGAAGAGAGGGAAAGATACAACATTGCTTGTTGTTGACACGGCGTGCATATTGAACATTAAGAAAGACATCAGGCAGGATTTGGATCCTCAACATGGGTCTTCAGAGTATTCCTAATCAAGCAAATAATTTCTTGTGTGACCAAGACTTTGAAGGATGTTTGCAACATTATTCTCAACATTATTTAAAAAAAGCTGAGATAGTTTACGATTCAATTACCAAGGAAACATATTGTGAATCTACCTTTTCTTTGGGTAAAAGAATCAATCAAAATGTGTGTAATTTTCTTCTTTTCTATGATAAAATGTAGACATTAGTTCGGAAAATGTCCTGGTTAATCACCAAGAGAAGACAGAAGGATAATTTGAGTGTATGCTCCATATTTGGAAATACAATTTTTCCATATGCATGCTAAATAAGGTGTTTACATTTTGTGTAGCAAATATAAAATGACCATAAAAACAAATGTACCAGATTATTTTGTTTGGTTAGTAGTTTACAAAACTGGAATTAAATCACAGGTTAAGTGGCAGCTTGACAGCTACAATCTAAAGTGCTGTTTTCAGCCCAGTCAGATCAACAACCTGTTGGGAGATGCAGGCGTTTTACAACCCAGACCAGTATGTTCTCTCCCTTCAGTCTTTGGGTGTTCCTTCTTCTTCCCCTGCTTAACACAAACATGTCCTCCAAATTTAAATACTGTATATAATGAAGTAGTTTATTGTTGCACTGAGCTGCAGACATTTTGCCTTCAGCATAGTGAAGGAGTTGCCAGTTTTTTTGTACTGTTGCCCAGCTGCTTCTCATTCTACCAGTCTAGCTAATAGAGTGTACAAACAGGATGCTCAGATAAATTGGCTCATCTAGTTTACTGCACCATATCTTTATATGCCTGCCTGGATAGAGCCAGAAAACACAAGGGTGGTCTCCACATCTGTAGAGTTTGAGAAGTCAGTACAGAGTGTAGACACTAGCGAAAATGCAATAAGAATGTTCTATCAGACATCTTTTTGTTCCTTTGGTTAATGCGTTTTGGCAATCATTTATCACCCTGTTGTATATATGGTCTCCTATATCAGTAAATTCTAGACTGATTACACACAGAACTGCCTGTATTATGAGTCTACACTTTTATTACACACCTGGAGTGCTTTTCCTTTTCGTGGGTCTGAGTCCTCCACTTCCTCTACGACTGTCTTCTCACTGGCTACAGAGAGCCGGTGTCGCTGGGAGACCAGCTCCTGTTTGAACTCCTCCTGAGTTTTGGTCTCCAGAATACTTTGCCTGAGGTCAATGTCAGAGAACATCGTGGCAAATGTCCTACCCAGTTCAACAGCTGTCTTGGTGCTTTTCTGCAAAACATTGTTCATAAAAAGGAATTTAACAGATGCAAAGTGTCCTATTTACATAAACTTTTTCAATCTCACATATTTTGCTAGATATCCTACTTAACCTGAATGATTTTTCAAAAACCAAAAAAATAGCTGCTCAAATCTGAGTTTGTTGTTTTTCTCTAATCCACACATGGTCAAAATTATACATACAGACTCCAAAACAAACATACAGTTCCACCGTTATACAACTTCCCCTAGCAACCTATATGTTAAGCCACACTTTTTGTAGTCATCAACAAGTTTCTGAGGAGTTTTCTGGGTTGCTATTTGAGTATGACTCTTGGCAGAATTGTCAGAGTTCATTTAAATTATTTTTGATAGGGTTGAGGTCGGAGCCACTCTAAAACTACAAAGTTAACCTGCTTCATTAATTAAAACCAATCTTATGTTTGCATTATATCATTGCAGGAATTTGTTGGAACATTCAACTATATCCAAGTGATAACCATCTACCTTTAATTTGGACGAAGACCTGCTTCTTCATTATTTTATCCATTGTGTTCAATCCATGAGTACCTCTAGTCACATCATGTTGCTACCACCACTATGTTTGACAGGTACCATTGTAATTTGTAGTCATTATGTACAATTTACAATGTATATAAGTCAGTTTATTAGACTGACAGCTTCTCCAGCTTTAACTCATTTGACCATAAAACTTTTCTCAAAAAGACAATTGGTCATGGGGGTAGCTGCATTATTCAGTAGAGCCTCAATGTGTTGATTAGAAAACAGGGCCTTATTTCTCGGTCAGCAGCAGCAACATAAGTCACTGTGAACAGTGACTTATGCTGTAGCAGCTTCTACTTCATAAAAGCCACAAACGTTATTGGTTCTTGGATTTTTCTGGAAATCACAACTTTCCTAACATCCCCAAATGGTTAAAACTTCTCATCTAAACTGAAATTCACTGGTTATGAAGTGGACAAATAAGGTTTACAGTGGCCTTCTCAAAATCACAAACAAAATCATAATATGCCAGAAGATGGAATCTTTGATAAATATAAAGCTAACCAACTTGTGGGGTTAAACCTACTCAAATAATCATTCCAGCCTGATAAAAGAACTGTTCAAATTCATCATTAAAGTAATGGAATTATTAAAACATTTTTGCTCCAGCTTGTTCATACAAAGTTCCCAAGGATGCTCAAAGTATTTGGTTTACAATTTTTGCTTTACCGTTCTAGGCGGTGAGAGGATCAGGATAACATAACGGGCCTCGCAGCAGTTGACTCCCCAATTTTGTGGCCTCTCCAGGCGGGTAATACAAACATGACGCCTCTGCAGGTTTCTCACATTGGAGCTTTACAAAAAAAAAAAAAGGATGCTGTAACATTTAAAACTGACAAGTCTGAATGATCTGATATCACCCAAAAGAACTGGTAGAAATTCTGTGATCATAAACATGGTAAGAAAGGTTAATTGTCACAGCTTAACTCACAGAATACAAAGCCAAGACTGCTGATAATGAATACCGGTTGAAGTAGCAGTCACACCCTGAATAGTCTCCGACAGAAGGTGAACTGGAGAAGCAGAGCAAATGAAAAGACAAGACAATGAAGGTTTTAATCTTTATTTTGCAAGAAAATAATTGTGAAGACTTCCTTTCTTCACTCACCATTAGCATCTCTGCCTCCTGCATCTGTGAACAGCGAGTTCATCACCTCTTCTACGTCACAGTTGCCATGACCGTCCTCCACCGTGTGAGCAATCATTCGTCTCAGAACCTCATCCAGAGTGGCAGCTTTTTCATCCAGAAGGATGGTTGCCTGAGAAAGGAAACTGTCCAGATCTCTGTGGGCACGCACTTCCTCTTGGAAGTTCATGGGTTTCACATACTGATAGGAAGGAGAACAGAATATAAGTGATTAGGAACTGCAAAAGGAAATTGCTCTTCTTATGGACCTCAAGACATTTAATTTTAACTGAGTGCTAGAAAAGATGTAATTTACAGTTCTTCCGAGAAATGTCAGAAATATTGAAGGCTGAAAACCATTTTTACTAATCACTTTACTTCCCTCTGACTTTGTTAAAATAACTCAGATTTTTTCAGGCAGTTACTACAGCTATTTCTCTCAGAAACCCAAATTTATTTTCCACCTGGGTTTTACACAGTCACACATTTATGCTGATGAATGCTGATATTTTTTGTGGACTCTATTTTTGTACTTTTAATCATTTGGCCCTTCTTGATTATCATTTTGTGACAACAAAAGTTTACTGGCAAGCTGCCTTTATTATGTTAATGGCTCTTTGTTGTGACTGTTTACCTTATTTAACTTAAAAAATCTTAAAGTTAGATTTAAAAAGTTTCTTGTTTTGCAGTTATTTTGTGTTTTTCAAAATAAAACAAACACCTGAGAAATAAAATCTTACTTTTCTTGTTGTGTTTAAAAGTCCATATCCAGGACCTTCAGCATCTGTATAAAAATAAGTAAATAAAATGTTTAGATTTTGTTAACATATCCAAACTTTTTCTCAAATTTCCAGTTTATTTTAATGCCTCATATAAAGCAATATCAGTCTGTAGTTTATTAGTTGACCTGAGTTGCTAAATCCATAAATGTTGACTTTTCAGAAGAAACTCCATGTCTTCCCCAGGCACAAACCTGAAACACTGAGATGGATGTCATTTTCATAAATGTTGTCTGTAATGATGGTAGGTGAGTCCGGATCTGAAACTTCCTTCTCTTCATCCTTCAGCTCTGTGGATTAAAACATTAAAGGGCAATCACAAAAACAAACAAGTGTCAGTCTTTGAAACACATCTCACTCTGAAGTTTCAGCTTTGGCACAAATAATTTGTTTTACAACTGAGGTAATCGCATAAAAGTAGCTGTAAATGTCATTAGAGAGCCTCCAAAGCTGCTGCGTTATGATCACACTGAGATAAAACTGCTTTTTGAATCAATGGGATGCTAACCACATTAACAGCATCTCCAGTAAGGGACAATTTATTCTGCCCTTCCTCCACTTTGCCATCTGTTGACAAGAAAACAGCAAGAGGGAGCGAGAGCGAGAGACCCAATAAAAAATCCCCCTCAAACCAGACATGCTGCAATATAACAACAGCAGCCTCTCGTAAATTCCTTCATGTATAGAAGATAAATATGGGTTTTTGATTGCGAGTTTTATGGGAGGAAGAGAAACCGCCTCAGAATTAAAGAATTAACCCTTCACAGGCACAGCATTGTGCAATGATTATTCCTTCAACTCATCATTAACTCAGAGATCACCTGCCTTGTTTTTCACCTTTTATTCACCTTCCACCACACAGAGAAAGGACCGGCTGTTCTCAGCAGGATGAGAAATGGGCCATCAGTGAGCAAAGAGAAACTTTGATATCAGCATAAAGAACCAGTTAAATATATTGATCCCACAGAAAAATACCTTAAATCATATTTGATGAAATGTAGAGCACGTACAGTTCATAATAGGGGAGGACTAGGCTGAGAAAAGCAGTGTTGGTAAACATTATGTGTGGATGCAGCTACATACCCATCTCCTGGAAAACATATCCATTCTTAGACCTCCCAGTGGATGGAGCCTCTGTGGAAGTGAAAAAATAAACATGTTTACAAAGCTTCAGGCTCAGTTTCAAGCTGGCTGTCTCTTTTATTAAAGATTTTTATTGTTGTTTGTATTGTCTGGAAAGTCACCATACTTCACCTCAGATATGGAAAGGCTAGAATCATATGAACTCTAAGCAGAGGAGAATAATGAAAAAAGTTAATCATCCAAAAGTTTGAGCAGTATGAGGACCGGTCTCAAAATGTAAGAATGCTTTTTCAGAGTAAACTTTTTTTTTTTTTTTTTATAATCTTTATGTAAGTTGTAGCACATAAAGAGATAAAGTTGTTAATTTAAAGTTTTTCAATATGTTAGCACTACTTTTTCTTAAAAGGTATTTAGTTTTTTTTAACTGTTATATTATTGTCTGTGAAGCATTCTTAAGAGCAGTTTTGTGATATTCAGCTTGTACTTTGGGTTAATCAAACTTTTTTAAGGTAATGGCCACTTGTAGGCTGAACAGTTTCTAACTGATTAAATTCTTTTCTGTAAAAGGCTGGACACCATAACAGATTTTCTCCAGTTGTGTGTGCAACACAGACCTGATATTTACATGCACTAAAAAGAGAGACATAAGTTTTTCTTTCCTCACTGTCACATTAAATATTTTTGATCAGTTAGGTGTACCGTAACATTTTCTAAACTCCAACATAATGATATTTCCTTAAAATAAGTTTGCATACGTTAAGGAAAACATAGGTAATGATGTGTGTATTAGCAACAGAAAAAGAACAAAAGATGCCTCTTGAAACTCATAGAGGTTTAATATCTGCAATCAATTGAGTCCTATACTAACAAGAGATGAAAGCCCACTCTGCTATGAAGAAGCTATTACTTCAACATAGAAAACTTAACTTGTAGTTTGCAAATACACCAGAGGAAATGTTGTGACTGAAAGTAGTTCATTAATCCTCTCAGGTTTGAAATAGACCAGTATGTGTAAATCAAAATGCATCAGTGATGTTTTACTGTAAATTGAACTAAAACAAATCACAACAATCAGTTAGCCTAATCATTGCCCACTTTTGGGTGAGGTGTAAGAATAAAAAGATGTGGCTTCAGATAAAAAGTCACAGATAGAAGGATGTAAAATCCTTCAATCTACAACTGTTAAATAGGTCTCAGCTGGTCAAACTGCATTTCACCAGTTGAAGACAAGAACTGCAGACATAAAGAGCTCCCAGTCACTGAACCATCAGCCCCAGCTGAAAAATACAAAAGAGGGATGAAGTTGAACAGTCTATTTTCATAGTTTACTATACAAAGCATGAAAACATAGTGGGATTTAAGCTGGTAACTGACCAGTGACTTCCAGGCATCATTTTCTATGTTATTTTGATTGGTCATCAACAGTGGACAAACGCAACATAAATACAGTGTAATTACAATATTTTCAAGTACCGGTAATTTTATTTAATTTATCTGACTGCAATAGGGGTGGATGGTCTTCTCTCTGTTGAAATCCTAAAAACAACTACAATAACGGTGCTCTCTTAAAAATGATAAAATAATATGTCCATGTACCTAAAAAGTATATCAACTTATCTATCTTGCACACAGGAGTAAAAATTGTCATTAAAAGGTTTTCTAAATACCCATTACCCTTTGAGCTTACTGAATAATTTACATCCCACTGTGACAACTTGACCTTTAAATTTTCTTAAAAAGCGAGTAGTGGGTGTGGTTCAGGAAAACATTTGGGAGGCTAAGAAAACAGCAAAATTCTTTCACATTTGGTTACAACAAAAACCTGATGCCAGCTGTGTGCAGTGTTTGTATGGGCGATCATGTATCTTCAAGGTGCTGCTGCAGCTGTGCAGAAAAGTTTTTGGGTTTTTTTGCCTTAGGCAGAGTTTGGCTGCAGGGGCTCGGCGCAAGGCTATATCTCAAATCTGATTAGACAGAACATTCCTAGGCCTCCTCCACATCACAGGAGTCTGGAGACAACAGGGGACCCACGGCCCCTGTTGTGGAGGATTTTGGAGATCTTTTAAGTCTTGTCTCAACATATCGTCGGCTTTAACGTTAATACTCTCAACAATAGATGCAGCAGAGATTGGTATTGAAATATAATGGCTTTTAAATTGTTGTGCTGACAAAAGTGGCATTTAGGCTTTAAAAGAAAATATGCAAGACAATTAGAAGTAGAAAATCACAGTTGTATCTCCTCTACCTGCTGTTGTTTGGTCAGAAGAGAGCGCAGGAAGTAAATTAGATTGTTTCTATTTACCTGCTGTTCTGCCAGCTTCTGCCAGTGAGTCTGCTGGGAACCTGGCCCACTATCTCAAACATGATGGAGTCTTGGGACTGAACAGTAAGCCTAAGCTGTGACTTTTTCCACAGAGGAAAGCTGAAACCAAAACAGTCTGCTCTCTACTCCTTTGACCTTGTTTATTAAAGGTTTCACAGCACTTTCTTCTCATGGTACCAGAAGGTTTAAATTCTTATTTCCCTGTTCATGATTCTTGCCTCTTTACATAACGGATGCCACAAATTTAAAAGTAATAGCATAGATTCATTGAGGCATCATAAATAGTTCTCAGAGATTTTTGTCTATGTAGGCAAGATAGATTCACACAGTCAATGCAGTTTCATATGCATCCCAAAAGTGTTCTGCTATATTGAGCTTTGGTAACTACTACAATGAATTCATGTCATCACAGACGTGATATTATGTTTTTGATGAGGTTGTTTAGCCTGTTCTATTTTCTCCATTGCAATATGGACAAGCTGTTGTCTTAAAAAGATGGGCATGCTCCACAAAACACTGATGTTTGGTATGATGTTTAAATAAAGCTCACTTGTTACTTAGGAATACAATTGTGCCAATATCTGCCTTGCCACACCACGAAGAGCCACCTGAACCATGAATACAATGGATCAAGGTTAACACTGAGAACTAAGAATGTTAACGATACATACATTGAACCAATAATTTTCCATCCAGCCCTTTTGATTTGGGACCCATGTTCATCCAAGGAATATAGCATTGCTTCAAAAGTGTACAAATGCAAAACTAAATTCAGCCTTCTATCGCAAAACTTTGAAAAGTGACCCCAAAACAAAGAGGACTCCTAAGCCCTGGATCTACTGTTTGGCTGTTTGGATAGATTAAACTTTCTCATTCAGCTACAGCGTAGCTGGAGAAAGAAAGCAAACCAAACTGCAACTTTTTATCCAAATTTTTTGATAAGATAAATTCACTTTATATTGAATTTCATTGTTCATTAGAACAAAGTCAAGCCAAATGAAAGCATGACTGATATGGATACAAAAAGGCAAAAGTCAGAATCTTGCAACCTGTAGCTTTCAACGAGCCTCAAATACCATGGGAGGCTTCATAGTACAGACATGCAACCACACCAGTTCTGTGTTTAAAGGTTATAATATTAATAATAATAATGTTTTATTTCTAATTACCTTTATGTCAAATTTATGTCTCAACGGGCACATCAAAGGTGTTCATCAAAAAGTAATGTTTTTTTACTAGTTGATTTTTTGTGCATTTGATTACAACTGATAGGCTGGATTGTTTATATATCAAAACAGGTCCAAAGTATTTTGAGCATTTTTTATTACTAAATGCTGGCACAGTTTTATTGAAAAGCTCCAAAACAGCAGCACTGATCAATTTCAAGTGGTTTTCTTGTTTTATAATCCATTCATTAACTATAGAAACTGGTCAATTCTGTGCAGGCTACTTTTGAGAACTATCATAACAGATTCCTTGAATAAAAATGTTGTCAGAAATGTCTAATAGTTTTGCTTTCTACTGAATAAAAAAAAAATGCCTTTACTTGTTTCAGAACTGTGACTCAATACAACATGGAGTATGTATTGAGCTACAATTACCACCTCTGGTTAGAATATGAAAACTTCATAATTCCCTTCACACTGAAAAAGGTTTTCCCACTTAGTCATAATCTTGAAATATATTGTACACCATGTAAAGTGTGGTGTTTTTTCTGTGCTTTTTTGTTCTCTGTTTATCAACAAGATTAGATATAAAAATTAGGGTTTTTGACCAGACTTGATAAAAGATGAAGTTTGGGCAACAGAAGAGACAACAAATATTAAATACATACCTAGATAACCAAACTAAAAGGAATCACTAATCTTTTATCAATTTCTGTTTGTTTAACTTCAAATCTGAGATTCTGTAACCCTGCTAAGCTATTGAACATGACTGGATGTCTGTATTGAGGGTATTTTCTTCAACAAAAAGTCCAACTTTATAAGGATTGTTTTATTATTCACAGACTCTCTGTTATCTGAGGCTGGAAAGTGAATGTCCTTGAACAAAAGCAAAGAAAAGAATGCTTGTTCGGTCTCTGGGAAAAAAGAGAGACTGATACTACATCAAAAACTGTTGGGTTAACTTAACAAAGCATAAAATAACTACTTAAAATTAACCTAAATATACTTAAACCAACCATAACTTAAAAATAACTACTTGACTAAAGACAGCACTCAAATTTCAGGTTCCTCTAATGTACCATGAAAAGTTTAAAATTTCACAATGTACACATTCACATGCTTTATTGTTATAAAACAAATACCAGGAAGCAGGAACTGCAGCTCATTCCACTTAAACACCTCAAAGGATGGTGATAAGAACAGACTAATGTGTGTTTATCTGAATCCATGAAATTGACTGCTGGACCAGCTTTAATCAGTGACACATCAGATGCAGTATAACAGCTAGAGAACATATCTGAATGCATTTTCCCCCCCAAACTAGACATCCAGGGGGTTAATTTGACATGTGGCACTAATCCTTGTACAACAGATGGGTTTTAAGGAGCCATTTCTCAGTAATTACAGGGTGACTTATAAATAGCCTGTATGTCTGCTCATAAAATCAAGTAAAAAGCATGGGACTGATATAGGCTTAATGTAAATGATCTATATTTTTTCCAAGCTGAACTATTATACATACATCAATGTTAGTCTTGATATTGTCTAAATGAGAGTTGGAATTCACTAGATTAAAACATTTTCTGCTAGTTAATCTTCATAATCCTGGACCAGTGAAAAAAA
>CAEFZY010024468.1:0-17963 GCA_903066815.1 Brachyrhaphis roseni | reverse complement strand
AAAGAAGCTGTTCCGGTGCCTGGTGGTTCTAGTCCGTAGGCTTCTGTAACGCCTCCCAGAGGGCAGGAGGGAAAAAAAGTGGTGGTAAAGCCAAGATTCAGAACCAGCCTTGATGCTTTCAGGATCAGAACTGATGGAACTAAAATTATGACTTTCTGGATTAGACATGGGTTGTTTAACTCACTGTTTCTCTAACCCTGGTCCTCAAGGGATACTGTCCTTTATGTTTTAGATATTTCCCTGACAGGGAAATATTTAAGCCATCCCTGCACACCTGATTCAGATGACTGCAGTTCAGTAAAATCTGTTATTCAGCCATCAATTGAAATCAGGTGTGCTGAAGCAGGGAAGGGCCTAAAACATGCAGAGCAGCGTTCAGAGGACCAGGTCTAACTTTCCAGGAACTTTCCTGGTGTCTGAAGTCTACTACATCAACTACATCAAAAGAGATGTAACAAGCAGTCTGAGTGTCAGATTCGCAGTATGGTCTGTAAATGCTCAGTATACACAATAAAGGATATTTATACTGTATTGTATTTAAAGTTTTGCATTATTAGAGATAGATACAGATGTTTTAAAGGTTTCACTAACACTTTAAAACCTCGATATATTATTTTGAATAGAAAACTTAGTCAAACTTACTAGCCATAAACATTTGAGCCTAAGACATTCCAAAAAATAAATTCTACTTAAAAATGTAATTTTACCATCCCACTGCAAACGCATTTCTTTCATCATCGGGGCATGTTTGTAAATATTAGTCTCCTGGGGCCTTTATGACCTGCTTCTCATCGTGTTTACTCATGTACTCAAGTAGTCTTTTTAATCTGAAGCCATCAACTGGCTCTCACTCCTGTTTACCCCGCTACATGTGTCCTCGTTAAAAAGTGTTGTGCTGCTGGCTGGACAACTCGCAGTGGCTTGGTGGACTGAAATTTAGGGTAGCTGAGGGAAAAGGTCAGCACGTCACAAAAACCACAGACTCGGTCAAGAAAACCCAATTTGTCAATCACATTTTGGCTGCTAAGAAAATGCACATGCAAAATTGTAGATTTGTTTCTCAACTCTTCAACATTGATAGTAAAGATTGCACTTCAACTTTTACCTTTAAAGAAATTGCCAGCTTTAGAGCTGCAGACATGTTTTTGCAAAAAGTGTTCTGGGGACAGCTGTGCGAAGGACAGAGGAAGGAATACAAAATGTTTGACCTTTAGAAGACTGTGGTTTAAAAAAGAGCAGCACACTCTCTTCAAGCCTTTCCAGGAGACGGAGAGGATTCTGTGAGTCTGATTCTCTGTAATTACATGTTAGTCCCATTGGATGAGAGTAGAGAGCAGGCAGAGAGGGCCAGGGAGTAGGCGTAGCTTCACAGTGGGCGTGTGTGTGTGTCTGTGTGTGTTTGAGTGCACAATTCAATTTGGGGATTAAAAGGCTTTTAAGGCAAGGACAAAATGTCAAAGTGCTCATTCTAAATCAAATTAATGTTTAATTGAGCTCCTGGACAACAGTGAAGTTCAAGTTAACACTTTGTATTAGCAATGTCCTGGTCTGCTTGGAATAGCATCCCAATATGCCCTTTGTTCAAACTTTTTCTCCAAGCTTATCTTTATAGAAGGAACAGTCTATCCTGCTCTGCCTCATTCCCATTTTATATTTGATAGCTGTTGCCTAAGTTATTTATTATGCTCAGTCAGTAATTATAGTTAGCTATTGCCTCCTGCGGAAAATACACCACTCATAGTCAGAAATAACCAACCACAGCCAGGAAAGAGTCTCACTGTGCTCAATGTGCTTATAAATAACCTGTTTATCAAATTTTTGATTTAGTTTGATTACTATTTAAATCAAACAATACCGGAACACATATGCCTTTTATGAGACAAGGGTTAACTGAGGCCAACATGGACACTGAAACGCACATTTAACACAACGCATAAGCGCTAAAGTGTCAAACTGCCAAGCTGATTCATGTTTCTGTATTACTTTTAAATGCTTTTTGTGCAATTTATAAGTGCATTAAGTGCAGGATTGCATCTTACACAAGTAGTTGTTTAGAATAGCCCACATTGTGACCAGGTGCATCTCCTCATCTGCACTTTGCTCCGTGGGACTGCAAGAACTTTTCCTAGCGCTTTGGCAACACTGAGAAGGAAAAGACACTAGATGTTTGTGTGCGAGTGCAGTGTGCATCAATGTGCTGACGCTGGGTCCAGGCATGTGTGAATGCCAGCGTACATCTGTGCTTGTGTGTTTATACGTCAGCCAGAAAGTGTTAAGAATTGGCCACATGGGGCAAGGGTGGTGAGTGTTGCTTGGTGGTAGGACATGATGAATCCTGATGAAGTGTCTGTGTGAGTTTTTGTTTGTGTGCTGCTTGAAGCACACAAACAAAGGAGGATGCAGTGGTGACGACTGTAACTGGCAGCATCCTGGTCTGAAAATTTACCTCAGCAATGCTTTGGATTTCACTTGTTCATTTTCAGTTTCTCTTCAGCAATAAAATAGGAAAAGCTGCTATGATTCTCTGATTATCTCAATGTATTTTAGCAATGTACGTATCATTTAATTCTACTTTTCACTACAATAAGATATTTTTAAAGATTAAACAATCTTCTTAATCTGACCAGTCTGTTCTCTCAACATCACGCTGTTTGTTTAATATTTGCCAAGCAGACATTGCATTCTAGTTTGATTTGAGTGTTGAAATGCTGCAGTGCAGACAGTGACTCATCGAGGCACAGGAAGCTGTAGTTGACAGAGCAGAACCTAATAAAAAAATGTCTTAATGTGTTGTCTGTACATGCCACCATGGATACCACAACAGGTTTTATATATTATATTTCACTGTGATGTGACTTATAGTTCACTGTAATGTGACAATATTGAATATTGTCAGCATGATAAATGAGGTTAAAAACGAGAGATCCATGTTAAAATAAAGATCATATTTTGGATTTGGTAGCTGGTGAACCCATATACATTAACTAAATAATATTTAAGCTGGCTGAAATAAATTCACAGCAAATTTTTGTTAAAGAGGAATGATAATATATTTTACAGACACATAGTGCCGTTTTATAGCACAGTGAAATAACTTTGTTGCCTTCAGTTGTTATGGACATGCTGTGTATACAAAAAATAACTTGGAAGAAATATCAATTTAGCTCATAACAATAATTAATGCCTTGAAATTGGCATCTGTCTCTTTAAGAACTTCATACCTTTTCTGACACTCACCTCGACATGCCATCACAACAATGTCTCTCTCCACTGTCTACTGAAGGTCCAAGACAGAGCTTTGCGACAGGAAGTGTTTTGTATATGCATTAAGGCATCCCCGAAAGATCCTCTTGGTCATAAATCCATATAACTAAACGGTCACACTTCTAAGGAAGTTTAAGAATTTATTTGTTTAATTTCTTTTTTTTCTGAACTGTGCATAATTTAACAATTTGTCCTTAGTCACAGTCTCAGTGCACAAGTGTCCATAAGACTTTAAAAGGAAGTTGACTTCCGATAATTTTCCAAAGTATGAGCTTAATAGAGTATTTTTTTAATCCTCCGGGCGTACCTGCACTTTGACAGAAGCTGGCAGAGACCCGCGATCAACCCGAGACCAGAAGTCTGCGGCAGGGTGAGGGGAACTCTTCTCTATGTCAGCCAAACTCAGCAGTTCCGGTTGCACATTGAAAAAGTAAGGCTTACCTGTCTCAGCTAGGTGCTGTCTGGTGCGGTGTAGGGTCTAAATTAAGCCAGTTTCATAATTTAAATAACATAACCTCTAATGTAAGACTTGTTAAAACTAATCCCTCTCTCAGCTCCTCTACTCAACAAAGATATTACCATCACCATCTTTCTAAACTTAACATAGACTCACCATGTTTTGTGGTGAATCACAGTCATTTTCAGTTTAGTTATTTGTTAATCATAAGCATCAGTCTTGTTGGTACTTCTGTCATAACTCAGTTTATCACTGATTGCAAATTGTTTATGGTTGGTAAAAAATACAGTTCAGTAAATTTCAAAAGGTAACCTTTAATCCTAAGGAGCTTAACTTTGAATATAATTAAACAAGATTAAATTAAATTAAAAGCAATTAAAGAATTCAATGTTGTCATCCTCATCTTCTGCTATATTTAGGTAAGGATTATTTGACCGACTATGGACATTCTTACACTCTATGTACAGTAGAGTGTTTAGGTTTTATCCATACGGTCAGGTCATTTTTAAGTATGAGGAAAAAGAAGGTGCCAAGAGTAACATAGCCTGTACAAAAACACTGGCTTTTACCGCCTTCATTTCAATGCACATATTACAGGTACATCAGAAAACTGTAAAGTTCCTGTATTTAGAAATGATTACCAGATTAAATGCCCAGGCTAAATAGACTCCAATGCAGTAATGAACTAGCAGTGGGTAGCAAGTAGTTTGCTCTAGTAGCACCCATGGATCTAAAAATGGTTTTGAAGAAGAAACATTACAGAGACACTGGAGAACTAACCGGGATGGCAGAGTGACCGTACTTACTAGCACCTGACTAGTTAGAAAGCTGATGACTTGAGATGATCAGACCTTGTCACCAGGGTGGTTTTTGATATGGGCAACATGAGCAAAGTTTAAAGCAGTGGTGTCCCAAGTTGGTCCTCGGGGGCCAGCATCCTGCATGTTTTAGTTTTCCCCTATTGTGGTAGTAGTAACCTTTTCAGCTTGTCAGTGTTCTTAGGGCTTCTAATGAGCCATCATTTAATCCAGGTGTGTTAAACCAGAAAGAGAACTAAAATATGCAGGATGCCGGCCCTCAAGGACCGACTTTGGACACGGCTGTCTAAAGCAATGTGCTTGCTAAGTATTTCCACAGTGTGAGTTTGAACTCTTTAGCATAAAGACTCAATAAAACATTTCAGTTTGTGTTGCTATTTTTGACAAGACAGAAAAAAAGATGAAGGCGGGAAATTAAAACACTTTCAGATAAAAACTAAAAACCTGTGATACAGATTTTATATGAAAGACAGGTCTGGATATTTGGTCTGACAAGGTGGAAAAAAAAAAGATTGGGTCTGTAAAGGAAATTGACTTTCACCAATTCTGATTCAGCTAATTTACACAAATTACATTGCACAAATTTGGACTTTGTGCAATGTACCCGGTAAAGATGTGATGCATTTGTTTGGCTTTGTTGAGCCAGACAGTCTGTGCCAGTGCTTGTGGTTATATTTACCTCATTTCTTTTAGCAGATACTATTTCAATCCAATAAAAGCCACAGCCAATGTAATGTCACAATAAGCCCACAGAACTCAAAATAGCCAGCTTCAAGTCCATCCTTCCAGCCAGTTTAAAGGATAGTTGGTAGCTCTCATTTCCTACCTGAAGCATTTAGAGAACATGCTGTACTTTTATTTCCTAGACTTATACATGTACTGAGGTATTTGATAAATTAGTCAATCTATTTATGAATCCAAATAACTAAAAAAATAGGTTATTTTCTTGGCAATAAATAGAGTTTCTGATTATTGTAACAAAATTAGATCCAACATAAAAAGTAAGCATGTCTAATTATACATGAGAAATGTAAAAAAAACAAAAAAAAACAAAAAAACAGTCATGTTTTTGTGTACTCTTCTTTATTCTGTTTTGCTGTTTTTTGTCACATCTTGTCCACTTGTAGCTTATGATCTTTAAAATATTCTGACCTAAGTTCATGTTCACTTGTCCCTAAAACATACACCTGGCATAATGAGCAAAGTACTTAAAACATTTGGATGGAAGAGGTGGCTCAGACAAAAAAAAAAGATAAAATTTTTACAACAAAGATCCTAATTTTGTACTTCATCTTACTCATGTAACAAGTTTTGATCAGGGTGAATTACTAGAATTCAAAGTTTCCTGCGATCAATGTGAATTTTAATTTCAAAGGTGGAGCTGGACACTTCGACAGAATCATTTTCCTCCTCCTTCTATTGCTCTGTCGGCCTTGTCATTTTCAGTGTGCAGTGTGTGTCAAAAGCAATGTTGCTTTACGGGCAAAATATGCAGCTGAGACAAAGGCCACAATAGCAAAATTAACAAAAAATTAAAGTCAGTGTAAACCTACTCACATAAATTTAATCAAAAATAAAAGGCTGGTTTTGATGTCAAGAGCATGAAATGTCAAAACAGCCAAGAGGTGAACCCCCACAACACAAAGAAACTTTGCCAAGGACTCTGAAACCGTCATGACAAGAAAATCAGGCAAGTGAATGTCAGTAACAATATTAATGACCAGTAGAAACTACAGTTGTTGAAGGAAATACTGTATCTCCCCTTTACATAACTTAATGTCAACAATTATTAAAAATCTGAAAAATGAATGCCACGCAAAAGTTGTTGTGGTATGAGTCAACAGAATGTGGTCACATTACATAGCTGGAAATAATTTGAAGAACATTTGTTTTATGACCCTGAATTTAAAGCTAGTATTTCATTCATTGGCTGTCTGTGAAGTTGGGGCAGAAAGTGAGATTGTCACAGTGTTTTCACTTGTTCTTGCAATGATTCATTGTATTATGCTTTAATTTAGATGCAGATGTATGCATCGCTTATGAGTTTAATTGTATCTGTTTTACTCTGCCACAGACTCTGCCATGCCTTATGATTTAACTTTAAATTGTCTGAAGCATAAATGCTAAAAATATTGCAAAAAGGGGGGGAGTGCCAGTGGGCTATGTTTATTTTTGTCTGCTTCATTTGACTCTAAGCAGATCAAACAACACTCAAATTCTATCAGATCATGACAGTAAAAGTTCTTTCTTCTGCTAAGGGCTTAATAAGGGCTGAATAATGTAGGACTCTGAAATATCTATAAAGCCATAATATTTTCATTAATTCTTACTCTAGATAGTTATTAAATAAATTGGTTTAAAGATACTCCAGAAATTTGCAATGGAACATTGACATTTTAGAACTGCTTTGACATTTTAGAACCTTTCATAGTTCTTGTATTTATTATACAGCCTGTTTTCTGGGTATGGACTGTACCTGCACAAACAAGCAATTTATGCGTACAGACTGTTTTGTAGCATTTTTAAATACAAAAGGATGTAGAAGAAAAAATAACACAAGGCAGTAAGGTGGCACAAATGGATATGTAAAATGTTGAAAAGACTGTTGGAACATGGTTGACAGCCAGCACATGTGGAGTTAATGTTAGATAGACAGAAACAAACAGAAACAAACACGACTCTATGTGCATGAACAAGTCTGGATCCCGCAATAACCATGGACATTTTAAATGTAATTTTTTTCTACACTGATTATATCTTCAAGTAGCTTCAGTCATTGCAGACTTGGTCAGTTTAGATGAGGAATCATAAAAATTCAATTTGATCCATATGAAGTGTACACAAACACTTCAGATTAGACTCTTTTCACCAGCAATACTATTTGGTGTTGCTTAGTAACATTTATTTTTTTTTTTGGTTTAATCCAATCTAAAGTGAGAAACTACCAACACATCAAACCTTGTCTGAACTGACACCTGCCGGTATGATTTACCTTCCAGACAAATCAACAGCTGATTGTGCTGAAATTTGAGTAAGTTGAGACCCGGAACAGTGGAGAAGGCTAATCTACTCAGTGAATGAGTCAACAGCCCGATTCAGGGTAACACAGTAGATAAGTAGGTTCTGGTGCTGGTGCAGTTCCCTCATAACCCAGCTTCCTATTTTACCCTGTAGTAGTAGCTGAGAGTAGTATTGGCATTGGTGTCTATTGTTTTCTACATTTGTCGGTTTTTGTGTCTCTTCAGTATCACTAAATCAAAAAAATAAAAATAAAATTAAATAATACATTTTGAGTACCAGTTTATTTTTCTCATTGTATCTTTATTAGCAGACTTTGCATTTTAAATTGTAATAATTTAACGCTGATCAAAAATTAAAAAAAAAAAATCCAAGCCCTTACAGAAATGCTGCATTTTTTTTTTTCTAATAGAGATCGCTGAATTTGTATGTATTTTTGATCAGATTGTGACACTGGTTTATTTATAAACCTTTTTTCACATAGCTTATTCAGGCTGCACATTCTTTTTTCATGATGTAATAAATAAAATAATTTAAAAAAACAGCTATAACCGAGCCCCGTGAGCCCTGTGACAACGCTCCAAAGGAGGAGTTATGGTTGCTAGTAATAATTTCTGAATGGCTGCTTCATTACTTGGCTGTCTGAATGCAAAGAGAAAAAAAGGAGCTCTTCATCTTCTTGTCCTTCAGTATGCTTAGTCTCATTGAACAGCTCTGTTACTGCTGTTTGGTCTTTGAACACATCACATGGTATTGCTGTGATAAATCCTGAATTCGCTCTTGGTTGGAATTTTGCCGGTCATTTTTGTGCAATGTATGTTTTACGAGAAATTTACGTGAATCCCACGGCTCTCTTGTACAATGAGTTCTTTAATCGTTTTGAGGATGTCTCGTCACACACAGTCGTCAGCACTCCCTGCGTTTTCTGTACCACACTATCCTCTCTCTCTGTATCTCTCTCTGCCTCTCTCTCTCTCTCTATCTGCTTCATCCCTCTTCCTCCGTTATCTCTCTTTCACCATGCCTCCTGCCACCATTAGTATTCTGTTCAGTCCCAGCCTGTCTATGAAGGTAGTAGTTGGCTGTCTGCTCCTGTGCTTTGGAGCCAATTTCGTGAGATAGCCTAGTATGACAGAATACCATTTTAATCAGTTTTTAATTTCTCTCCTATACACACATGGCATCACAGAAAAACACTGCCAAAATCACATCAATCTTTGTATCTCATCCAGCACCCCTCCCCCCACCTTATCCCTTGACACCCACCTCACAATCCCTCTCCTCTCCAGTGCGGTAGTAAGTAGTGCTGCTGCACTTCAGGCTGCCCCTGAGTGCAGTCTGAGCTGACAGATTTCATTAGAGCTGTAATGCAGCCTGTCTCGCCTGCCTCACTTCGTCCTTCAGGACAACGCGGACCTGAGACATCACGACACAGCTCAGCACCCAACAATGCATTTAGAAAAGCACAGCATGATGCAGCACGACAAAGCGAAGGGAAGAAAAAGATGAGCATGGAGTAAAAAAAATAATAATCTGACAACTCCATTTAATAAATGAGAAATTTGGTGAGTCTTATTGTTTCTTAAAAAAATAAGCACAGGATGACTCAGGCCATTTAAGGCGGTGACTTCACCAGATGACACTTGAAGCATACTTACGATGCTCTGCAAAAAATATGTCATTCCTGTGCTTTGGAGAACCTTTTACTAGCCCTGAAGATGGTAAAATAATGTAATTCATAAGTAAATATCTGCACCTAGACAGACTCATACAGAAGAATATTGCTGCTTCAGCTTTCTGTGGTATAACTTTAGTATGCAGGACCATGCTTTTACTTTCAGCCAGGGTCATCTGTGGTCAACACACGCAGAATTTTGCAGTTGTGAAGTTGCCACAGAGACCATTCAGAGAATTGGAGTCTGCCTTTTGTGAGTTGTGCACAGCATCTAGAAAACAAGGATGAATAAAAATTTATGCTATTTAGTCATTGAATAAAAACCTTAAACTGAGTTCTTTAAATTTAACTTTAGTTGAAAAACATATATGTGTGGAATACATCATTTTTGTTTTCATGCGTCCCAAATAAACTAATTTTGATCTGCTCTTAAAGAATGTCACTTGTGTACATCTTATTTTCAACATGTGAATGTGCTTTCTCCCTACGATGTTCTATTTGTTTTTTTAAATATTTTTGTGTTTAGATGAGTCAGAGAACAATGCTGCAGATGCTTTATCCAGCTCAGCAGGGAGCCCTCCAAACTCAGCCAAGCTCATAAAAAAAACCCCTACTCTACACATTATTGTCTGTTTCAAATCAAATTCTCAAGAATTTGCTTTCATCTCGTTTTATTACCTTTTCTACATTGTTATGGACCGCTGAATCTGAAACATAGCTCGAACTTAAAAGAACAGCTGTTGTGTGTCATATCTCTGTTCTCACAGTTAACAGGCTAGAAGAAAATCACAGGTGAAGAGGGGGATTTTAAGTCAAGTGGATGACGTACAAAAATCCCACACCTTTGCTGCAGCACACATTTAGTTGTGTGCAGCATCTTTGGATTGACTCACATTTGAACAAATGAAGCAATAGGAAGTGACCTCTGACCACTTGGGTGAGACAGTTTATCAATATTTGAGGTTTAAAAATGCAGAAGTAAACACCCCCATGCTGTCTTGAGGAACAAATTACCCACCTCTTTCCATTATCTGTGCTTTCTACCTGAAACATTCATAATGAAGTGTGCAGTCAGTATCATGTAAATGTTAATTTAAGACAGACAGTGGCTCAACACAAATTGTGCCAATCCCTCATTTTATTAAAGCCCTGACAGCAGGGCTTTAATGAAGTGGTTTGTCAGATAATACTAATGAAGAAATGGATTTAACAAGAAGATGAAAATACTTCTTCTTGTGATGAAATCTGATCTGTGATGGAATTTGAAAATCATATGAAATTTCATGGATTGTGGCACAACTGTCTATCTAAACTGATAAGCTGGGTAAAGACAGCATATCAGAAAAGCAGCCTCATAGCTACCTGTTGTGTAAAAGTCTAGTTCTGACACTGGCTCTTGTGTAGTTAAGGGGGTGCAGGATGAGGTCTAATCCAGTGCTTGTGTCTTTTTTAGATCAGGATGATGATGGAGGGTTTAAAGCAGGAGGAAACCTCACACAGCTTTAGAGACTTGTTAAAAATGCAACGTACTAATATAATGCCAATTCACAACAAATGATATCTTGAGGACCTTTACCAAAAATAAATTCAATTTGATTCAATCACACATGCATTCAAATTCTGAGTTAAAGATGTGAGTGAAACTGGGGGCCAGTTGGTCAGCAGGCTTATAAGCAGGAAGGGGACACACCTCCTGGTCGTGATGCTTTCCTGTTTTCTGATGCTGGAAGAGTCCATTCATATCTTCCTCAGATGTCTTTAGTGCAAGCAGGAAGTCAGATTAAAGAAGGAAGGAGGGGGAATACTGAGTTGTTGTTGGGCGGGGAAGCAGGTAGTCCTCTTGTATGCTAGTGACTGTGGCTGAATATTTGATATTCTGTCTGTATTTTGGAGGTCCGTTAAAGAGGTTTGTACTGTTAAAATCCTCAAGAACAATAAAGAGTGGGGTATTAACACCCGGCAGAGCAAACAAGGAACATTCCCTTAGTAAATAGCGATATTTATAGATCATAAATATGGACTCCTGGCAGTATTATATACTTTCTCTAGCACTGTGACATCAGTGCTAGAGATGTTTTTTAAGAAACATACCTTATAGAACAACAAAGTCACAGCAAGGTAAAAGAGATAAAAAGCAATAATATATTGACCAGAGGCTGTACATTTCTTTTTTTTCTTCAATAGCGCCGAGAGGTTTCTGCTGCTGTCACCTCCCATTGAATTAATTCAAAATAAGAAGAAGGAAATTTTGATCACCTCTCATTTTATTTGTTCACCTTGACCTGAACACACAGAGCCATTATCAAACCAACCACATCACATAGTGGCCATTGGTCTACTGACCTCTTCTTCTTCTTCTGCTACTGCTAGAAATCAATACACCAGAGTGAGCTCTATTTCCTTGCTTTTCTGTGTTTCTTTTCTGCCTGTGCATTAAGTGCTTTGTTATGAAGACGGAGAAGTGCACTTGTAAAAGATTTAATTCTATTTTTAGTTTTTGTCAGATCCCTCTTAGATACAATATCTTGTCTTCCAGGTAGTCACAAAACGAGGATCAGGCAAAAGGAGCGCCCACGTCACCAGCAGAATTACACCAGCTGCCTCCTTTCACTGGTGACCTCAATGGTTCTTTTTTGAGAGTTTATTAATTTGGCAAACACTTGACAATCAAACCCCCTCCGAAGAAGAAGACCTTTTCAGGCTCTTTCTCTCCAAGACAACCAAGCACAGCGGGTTTATTTCAAGCTGAGGCACATGAGGGTTCATTGACATTCTGAGACAAATCACACTGAGCTATCCTCTGCCTGAATCCTATGGGTTACACAGAGCTTGCATCAAGCCTGACCATGCAGTGCTGGCCTAAATTACTGTGATGATTTGGAGTTTCATTTTAGTGCAGGGCCATTTAATTACATTTTTAACTAATGCAACGCTACAGAAAGATAAGTAAAACTTAATTCAAAAGTACGGAGGCAATCTGATCAAACACAGTGGTTCATTACATAGACATAAACAGAGATGGTATGCCACTGGGCCCACAGCAAGTCCAAAATCCCAAGACACCAGTTCATTGACTTTACTCTGCAAGATTAGCTGGTTGTTAGTTTTTGAGATTAATTATACTCAAGCCATATAAACAGTTTGAGAACTGTGCCTTGCTTTGAAACAGGCCTGTCCTACATTACGTGGTATTTCAGACAAGTCCAGACAGATTCTGTAACTGAACCTCAGAACGCAGGCTCCTGTTATGACACAGGAAAAAAACAGACAACTTTGCATGTGCGAGCATTATATCAAACACAACCTGACAGTTCTTGATGAGTTGGAACAAGTAAACATAGTAATAAAGTCACATGAAATCCTGTCTGTGTAAATGCTGTCTTGCCAACCCAATATTTAACTATTTTGTGTTAAGTTCATCATAACTTAAAGGGATACATTTCAATTTTTTTGCATAACTTTGTTTAGAGGTACTGAGCAAGCAATAGCTTCCATTTAACTGATAATTCTGATGGTGTCCATTTAAAAAAAAAAAAACAGTTGTTTATGTTTTAAATAGTATAAGAATGATATTTGAAAGAGGCTCGTGTATCTCAGCTAAATATAAAGAATGCTGCAGCCTTTAAAGATTCTAGTGCATCTAAAGTATTTTGATTAGATTTGATTTCTAAGTTTTCTAAAGCCTCAATAGAAGTAGTAGAAAGTCATTTTAATTTCCCTCTTTCTGTTTTCATTTTCTTTCTGAGAAACTTTCTGAGGACACCATCTTATGTAAATTTCTTTTAACCCTTGTTATAGTATGTCAGTTCTTTTATAAACAGGCACAAAACCCACTTTGTTTTATTCCACTAAATGCTTCACACACCTGCTGAGGAAAGCAAAGACAATGGAGTAAAATAAGCTCGTCCATCAACTCCTTTGAGGCCTTCCCAGCTCTCTTGTGCTGATCCCCATTTCCTGTTGTGCAGGAAGTGAGACTGAATCCACTCCACCCACTAGCCAGAGGCTAAATATTGTGTAGTGCAGCAAGATTGAAAGCATGGGTAAAGTGAATGAGTTGTTAGCTCTGTTAATATAGTTACAAAGCAACACTGGTGCATTTTAAGTTGGTAAAATTAAAATATAGCTTTCTTAGGCAATGGGCGTGAATACAACTTAACATAACAGCTGCATTTGTCCATTGTAGGAGGTCAGTGACGGTTCAGTAACTCAGGAAGCAGTCTGGCAGGAAAAGAACTGTTGGGTTAATACAAGGTACAGGAAGCCATTTGCTTGGACAGCCATTTCTTTCCTGCTGGAAGGAAAGGTGTGATCCATTTCGCACTCAATGATCTGCAGTTACAGGCCTAGTTAGACTCAGCTAACATTCTATTGTGAGAGATGTTTGCAAAACAATTAATGAGTCCCATCGCATCATGAATAGACTGCCAGTTTTTCTAATATTTAAATCAGAATTAGAGGTTTTTGTGCATTCTATGTAAATACAGTCCAATATAAGATTTGTGAACAGTAGCTAAAGGGAGTTCAAGTTTGGGGCCATTTAAGATTTTAAAAAATGCTGCTGGCTTCAAATTAAAATAACGACTAACATATATACAATAACGACTAACTTTGTCATAGAAGTGGAATAAAATGACCCTTTCGACATTTGATTCATCGCTGTTTGTAGCAAAATAAAATTATAATTTGTTATTAATTCAGGGCTTTCATGAAGCGAAAGCTTTCTTACACTTACTTACCACTGCGAAACCATTGAGATAATGATGGTCATTAATCATGCAATCACTGAACTGTATATTTTTAAAACAGTTTATCATTTTAATTTACTAGCTGGTGGTAAGTTTTAATTATGCTTTGGTTAATGAAAATGTTTCAATCAGTTAGCTGTTTGAGCAGCTAAAGAGTTTTCTTGCAATCAGAAGGTTTTATGTTCAAATGCAGCTTCTTCCTTCGCCACATCACTATGCCAGCACAAGGCATTTAATCCTGAGCTTCCTTTCTGGATATCAGTATATCCAGCCTTGGTACTGAGCAAAGCTGGATAAATGTAAAACACTTTAAGTGGTCAGTATGAATAGAAAAGCTCTATACAAAGTTTCAATTCCCTTTATAAATTCAGTCCTTTTACTTGTACAAGAAACAGTTTCTGTGAATCTGTGCAGGCAGACGAAAGGTACACTTTCAACCTCTTAGATGAAATTCAATGAAATCTACCTTGACTCTAATACTTCATTGTTTGACAATCCCCTGCCGGGAAGATTTGGCAACCAAATGACAGCTTGGATGTCATTTGGTTGTATTTACCTATGAGATCAGCGCATCCCAAACTGCCATTTGCAGTTCAAGATTCTAGTATTTTTAAAAGAATCAAATTGCTTCTTGTTTTACCTAAAAGATTACTTTAAATGTTAGGATTTTCTGGTCGCTTTTTTCCTTTTCTCACTGACTTTTCCACAAAGAAACATAATCACTCTCACAAGTATGCATGGTTTTCCCACATTGTTGTTGATCCACATGTGAAGCTGGCAGTTTTCTCAACACTGCGACAGTTGATTGCTAATGGACTGAAAGCAAAGGTCCCTCTGTGAGGCTGTTTTGTTGCCTCATCATCATTCCAGTCTTCTACACACCAAAAAGACACACTACACATCCACATACCTTCCTATAGACTCCTCTGGTTTATATCCTTATTTTTAGCTCTGTTCTTTATAACCCTTATTTTCTACTCGTGATTTTCATTCACAATTGTGTGCTGACTCTGAAGTTTGACTTTAATTTTGTGATATCAATGACCAGATGAAAAAGTTTACCTTTAAGATCTTGCATCTGGTTGATGATCCTAAGTGTTGAGTGTTTTTTGTTTTTCCTTGACTCCCAGTGGTCCCTGTGGGGTTTTTTTTTGTAAATTTTTGATCATTTTTCTTACTAAAACACCAATATGTACTCACCGTCTCAGCCTTGCTACATTTGGGTCCGTCGTCACTACAACATCACGAGGTGAACATACAGAAAAAGGAGGCTGTAATAAGGCACAGAAAGCTTCAAAAATAGCCCAAAGCAAGAGTGCCTCCTATCAGTACTAGTTAATATACCTCCTCTAAACCTAAGCGATGTCCTTGCTCGGACCATAACCCAGAAATTGAAAGAACGTAAAGTCACCATTAACCAGCCGTGACCAGATGCTCCTTGAAATATTTCAAAGTACTAATCATATAAGTTGTTCAAGCAGCAAAGGCCACTTTGAGAAATGAATTCACCCTGATCGGCCTTTATGTGCATTCATTACACAAGACTGCACAGTTTAAAGAAAAAAAGTTATTGTTTAAGGTTTCCTACAGAAGAATTGGACAAGTCAAAGAAATCCTGCAAGTATATTCTGATTAAATGAGACCAAAATTGAACTCCAAGGGTTACATTTTACACATCTTTAAAAATATTGCTCTGCTACCCTGAAACACTACATCAGTGTTTTTGCATTTGTGGATTACTTGAGTTATTTTTCTGTACCTTGTGGTGTGTATGTCGAATGTCAATTAGATATATATTTACTGAGAAAATATTGATGTATTTAAGACTTACTTATCACACTAGCAACTTCACACCATCGTGTTCAAAATAAGCAAACCGTCATTTTAAGAGGTGATATACAACAGAGTACAGTTCAACATAACACCTGTCTCCCATTTGTTATATAATCTTCCATAAGCCTGGTGTAAACAGCAGTCTTCAGGGGAACGTGGCAGTAAAAATCTTAAAAAAAGAGTGATGCTGATGTCATTTATTACGGTCTTCCAGAACATGTTAAGATGATTTCAATTTTACAGAGTAAGTGGCAGGTGATCTCATTTTGTCTGCCACTCGTGAATAGATGTGAAAACATTTGATCTGATTTTGTGTCTATGACCTGTAAGCCATGACATCATCTGAAAGCAGAAGCAGACGAGATGTGCGTTTGACCAGCGTTATCATAACATCATCGAGCTTTCAAGGACGAGCCAATGAGGGCTGACGTAAGACCAAGAAATACAGAGGCAGATAAGGAAAAAAATAATATTACCTGGCAGGTATTCTTTGAATTGCAGAACATTCTTAATGACAGCTGTTATTCCCACATGTTGAAACTAAGATGATATCACACAGAGAGTTGTGTTTCAGCCTTGACAATAAAAATAAACACACACAATAATTACACCGCTGCTGCTTTCATTTTGTTTTTTGCACACATTTGAAAGAAGATAGCAGCCACCTGACAAATGGCAGTAGAGATATGAGTCTTCAATCTCCACATAGGGTGGTTTTGGACAATGCGTCTTCACAGAAAGAAACATAAGAAACAATTGACAAAAGATTTCCAATAAATCACAAAGATTACCCCATAAACAAATGAATTATTTTTCTTTTCTTGATAAGGGAGAGTTGAGGATTTTGAAACATGCCTGGACTTGCTCAAACTGGCACAAAAGATTGCTTAGTAATTTATTTTTTCCTTTTCTATCGTACCTAAACATGAAAGATTGTCAAGGACAGTGTTTTTTGTTTGTTTGTTTTGTTTTTTTGGGGGGTTTTTTTACAATTTTTGCCAAACAACCCTGACAGAATAAATATTAAAAAATGTTCTTTCTACATGATTTTTGGGCATGCTTAAACAAAACCCCCATCTGGAATAAACATAAGGTTATCCCTAAATTTTCTACAGTTGTTTTCATTCCTTCATAGCTTGTGCTTAATAGTATGTGAAAGCAAATGTACCTGCCTCTTTCAGTATAATTATTTGTTTCTGTGTAAGACATCACCGCTAAGTTAATATATAAAACACAAAAATATAGAAAACTGACTAAAAGGTGTTGGCCAAATGTAACTTTTAGTCTGCAGGTGGTCTTTCAGCTGACACACACACACTCACACACACACCCCTACAGACATAAAGCAACAATTACTTTCATCACGTTACTCTGATGAGAGGGTGAGTAACTCTGTTTGTCTGTGTTGTTGCTTTCAGTCAGTGTAAGTCACACACAGGTGAAGTCAACAGAGCCTCACAGAATCCTATAAAAACTTCCCCTTGGGCACAAAAAGCTACACGTAGCTTGCAGGCTATTTGGAAAGTTACGGGTCCTTGAAAGGACACAAGACAAGTCAAAGTATAGGCTTTGTTCCATGATAGCTGAATACAGAAAGCATTGTGCAAACTTGTCAACTAAAAGAGCATGAAAAGATACTTTTATGAAAAAAAGTGAACATTGCTTTGGGCTGCAATGAATTAATGAGTTTTATTTGTAACAGAATTAGAAAACATTTCTGTCTCAGTGTGAGCATTTAATGTATCATTGTCTAAAACTTAGAGTCACCTAATTGAAAAAATCACAAACTATTTTTGCCACACAGAAGTCCCCATCAAGTGCTCCATTCTTTTAAGTGACGTGTGCAGCAACAGGAAGCATGCAGGACAGTGGACCTTGAGGAGCAGGGCTGGGAACCCCTGAATTAGAGCATCTCTTAAAAATTCAAACTCTGATTGTTGGAGTTTTCAAGACAACCCCTTCCTCAAAACCCAATGACCCAATATGCTGAGCATACTCTATCCTTCTTGAGGATTCCATTTCTGAAAGCAACAGGAAACGGTTGTCTTTTAATATGAGATGTGATATCAGATAATGTAATATTATCTGTTTTGACTTTAGAATTACATTTCAGAGTACACTAAAATGTTTTCTAGGAATATGCCTTCATT
>CAEFZY010024466.1:0-45388 GCA_903066815.1 Brachyrhaphis roseni | reverse complement strand
TGGCTGCTATGGGCATAAAAGGGGAGAAACTCATGGTGTGGTCACCATCCTCCTCTGACCTCAACCCTATTGAGAACCTTTGAAGTACACTCAAGAAGAAGATCTGAGGGTGGAATGCAGTTCATATCAAAACAGCAGCTCTGGAAAGGTATTCTGACATCCTGCAAATAAATTCAAGCTGAAACTATCCACAAACTCAAGTTCAATGAATGCAAGAATTGTGCAGGTGATATCAAAGAAGGGGTCCTATGTTAACATGTAACTCGGTCTGTTAAGATGTTTTTGATTGAAATAGCTTTTGATTTAAGTACATGTGACCACTTAATGCTGCACATTCAAAGAATGACCGCTTGCAGTTCTTTGTAATCCATAAAATGTTTAGAAAATCTGCTGTGCATAATAATTTGGAACAGTGCATTTTGAGTTTTTTAATTTGAAACAAAAAATACTGTTCTCATGGGGAGCTTTGTTCAGTAAAATTTGACTCCAACACACATCTTGTCTCTTTGCATGTCTTGTGTTTGATATTCAGCCTTGTCGTAGATGTTACTTTTTGATGTTGTTAAAATATTATTAATCTCTTCCACATCTTCCTCTCCCTCAGGTCCAACTGGCTGAAGCCTTGCTGTGGACGCCGGGCGGCACTGTGGCAGGTCTGCCTGCTGTCAGCAGGTTTCAACTGTTTCCTGGTGGCCTGTGTCATCCTGGTGGTGCTGCTGCTGACAGTGGAGTTGCTCATAGACATCAAGCTATTGCAGTGTGAGTGATGATTACCAAGACAACGTGGCTGTGATGACGTTGGAGGGGATGGCGAGTGTGGTTTTGAGGATGTAATATTGATGAAGTTGGTGTGTTCTGTTCATTATTAACAGTCTAGACTGGATGCAACACGCCCTTGGAGAGACAGGAAAGTGGTCTGCTCAGCACAACTGTTTACTGATTGTTATTCAAAGGCACTGGGTCAAAGCATAGATCTGATACACAAAACAAAGGGGCAGGTTCATTACTCCATCATTAGTGTAAAGGTTTAGCTGCAAGAATACTACATTAAGATTAAAATAAAGCACAGAAGGCAATTTTATTCAAACATACTTTATGATAATGTTGATGTTTGCCAATATTAAACTAAAAAGAGCATCAACTTTCTTCAACTCTTTATCAGTACTACTGTAAGAGTAACTGAAATTCTGCAGTATATCATAATCTTAAAAATTATATAATTAACTTGAAGCATTTTTCTTATTAACCTAAATTTAATGTCAGACATGTTCTAAACATATAATGGATCATTATCTTTACTCCAGCATACCTTCAATGATGATATTGTTCTAAGTATTCGATATGCAAAAACAGCAAGTTTGTTTTTTATATTGTGCTAAGTCTATAAATTTCATCTTCAGCCACCAATACTATAAAAATATAAACAATTAAGTCACAGGGACACAAATTCAGTGTCTAAGAAGCCAACTGCATCTGAATTTATGAACAACTCTAAAGTCTACAAAAAAAAAAAAAAAAAAAACAACCCTAAGCTCCAACATCCAAAGTTTCATTGTATTTTAAGACTCACTCACATTCCATGAGGTAAAGGTCTGAGTGGATTCCCTGCTTTATGTCCGCAGGGCTCACATGCTGACAGACCATTTTCCTCTGGCGATTTCCAAAATGTGTTCCCAGTGGACTAACTGAGTGATTGACCAGTTAAATTACCAAGAGAGACAAATGTGAGAAGGAAGATAGACCAAGAAATCAAGCAATGCAGAGTCTACTACTTGTGGGATTGTGGGAAGGACTTGGAGGAAGATGAATAGGCTGATAGGACAGATCACTGAACACAGCAAACAAAGACAGATGGAGGGAGATGTGGCGCGTGAAGACAAATGTCTCTGCTGATAGCCGAGCGCAGTTTGATGCCATCCGCAAGTAGCCTGATGAATAGAGGGGAAGATGCAGACACGTGCATGTACAGTATGTGGTGAATGAATATGTATGATGCTGCCTTAGGCTTCAATCTGGAGAGGCACTGGTATTTTCACTTGATGTTTGATGCAGTGAAATGTATCACCTATATTTAGCTCATGTGCCTCTCTGTCTTTTAAAATAATAGGTTACTGTGTTTTGTGCCCTCAGTTAATAATGCATCCCAGTTTGCCAGCATCATCCACTGGATCAGCCTGGCTATCCTCTCTGTGTTCTTCACTGAGGTGAGTCCTCGCCTGCTCAACACAATAGCAATCTCACTTTCAGCCAATGCAGCGACCTGACGATTAATGCTGCGCTGTGCAGTATGTTGTTCCAATGAAATGCACCAGCAGGTTCTCAACACAATACTGGAACAGCTTTGAAATGCCCAGTACTTTTATTCACTGAACAAACACATTTTGGTACTCTGATCTGATAAAAATTCACATAAAGAAGACTGAATTTCCAAAGCACTCATGTCTGTGCTGTTGCACAGTCCGTCGTAGGTTATTTGATTGATCCGCAGCAAAGATGGTTTAAAGTGCAGAAAGAGCTTTCTGTGCCACTCCTTCCCAACACCTCAGATGTTCTTCAATGATTATCATTTTCATTTCTTACACTTGACTTTCAAAGCTTTAGCTTCTGCTATAAGGTTCTATATGTCTGCATGTGAACTCTCTTCATTTATAAAGCATGTAACAAACACTTGTCTGGATCGGTTTAAGTTGCTGTCGTCACTGTTATTTTTGCCTTTAAGCTGCATATTGTCAGTTTTATTTGTATGATTTACACCATATTCCATAGACCATATTCACTGAAAGAAGAGAGAAATTGAAAAACTCTGTTACATTTCTTTTAGTAAAACTAAATACATTGCTTTTACTGTAAAATGGTGATATTAAAATAGCGTCACCTACAGATACCCAACTGTTTTGCATTGTGAAACCAAAAGTGCTGAAGACACGGTTGCATGTCTATGCTAAGATTTTATGTCTTTATTAAGTTGGTTCATGTCTGTAATGACAGCCACATTGTACAGTATATATTCATATGTCTTTTTCAAGTCTCTTTTGTGTTAGATAAACACAAACTAGTGCTTAGAACATTAGCACAAAAACTACGCAAAGAATAAAGTTCCTGGAAAAATTGGTACTTGAAAAGCTTTTCTTGCATATTTTTGCATTCGTGTCAACATCAGCATATGGGCGTTAGTGAGCTTTCACTTCCCCCATACACATTTCAACACACTTAAGCAAACTTAATGCCTCTGAGCTTATGTGAAGAGACGTAGGGGAGCATACAGGTTAAGTACCATCTATCAGAATAAAGCTGCTCTTTTCGTTATTTGCCATATATGGTAAAAATAATGTAAAGAAATGCCTCAGAGCTCGCACACAACCTAGCTAAAGGCCTAAAACAAAGCAAAGAAATGAGAAGAGGTATGATCTTCTCATTTCCTTACTAACCTTATCTTATACTTTTTAGTTAAACAGGATCAGAAATTCTGATTAGTAGGTTCCAACTTGCATATTTTAGTGCAAATATGCAATAATATATCCATTTACTCCACACTGGTTCCAGTCTAAATAATAAAAAATATATGTACACAACTTTGCTGAAAATATCTATAACATGCTTGTAAAATTTATAAAATGTGTTAGAAATTAAAACCCTAAAACAGGAATGCACTCAGTTGCATCAAAAAGTTAAATGGGACTTTTTTGAGTCGGCTTTCTTCCTGCTGCTCTTCTACAAAAACCAGATTTGCAACTTACATGACTAATTGTTACCCAGTTAAAAGATTCTTCAACCTGAGAGGTGAATCTATGCAGCTCCTTAGCATTACCAGATTTCAGATTAATTTTCTGCTTGCCTGGCTTGTCAGCTTAGGTGAACTAAATGGGGAATATCCAAAGATTATATTATTATATTATTATTAATATCCAATGATTGCCAGATCTTAATTTGCAAAAACAAACTTAAAACTACAGTTCTCTTTTCCTTTCACGTCACAAATATCCATCATCTTGTCTTGATCTGTCTGATAAATTCCGACACATCTCATTAAAGTTTGTACTTGTAACATGACAAACTGCGAAAAAGTCCAAGGGCTTTGCAATATATACATGCAAGGTACTGTATATATGCATCTGCAGCCAAAAGGCCATGATTAGTGAGCAGACAAGGCAGCATGATGACAGGAATATGGGCTTAAGAAGAACAGACACATTGAGGTTTGCGGACAATGACAGACAGATAGTCAGATTATTTAAACAATTCTTTTATAGCTGAAGTTCATGTTAAAGTTATAAAAGCACTGACATGTTTTGTCAGGTTCCCAATGAATATAAATAGTCGGGACGTTCTTATGATTTTGGCACAAAGGGAAGCTCATGCTGCTCTAATGTAAACTTTTAAAAGGGCTTTTCAGGTTGCAGAAAAGGAGCAAAACTGCAGTAGACATAAAATACTAGCTTTGCTTGTATTACATGAAACTATGTCCGGTAAATTGGAGAGATTAAGAAAATGCATTAATTAAATTGTGTTTAGTGTGGGGTTTAAAATCTACAGTTTTTCCACAAGTTTCCATTTTTTTTCTGTCTCATTGCTGCTCTCAGACGGTGTTCAGGATTGTGGTGCTGGGGATATGGGATTACATTGAGAACAAAGTAGAGGTGAGCTCTCATGTGTCCCATGAGAAGTAAATCGATGGCTTCTTTTTCTGCAAGTGTTATAACTCAAGGGTTGCTTTTTTTTGTTGCAGGTGTTTGATGGAGCTGTCATCGTTCTCTCTTTGGCCCCCATGGTGGCCTCCACAGTGGCCAACGGCCCCAGCAGCCCCTGGGATGCCATCGGCCTCATTATCTCGCTGCGCATCTGGAGGGTTAAGAGAATCATTGATGGTGAGCCAGGAGGGGCTGACGTCTCCTCCATCCTCTCTTCACACAGACAGATAATGCACCGCACTCGCTGTGTTGAGTCTTGAGATTTATTTGTTTGTTTTAGTTTTTCCTTATAATGGGCAAAGTGTCACTAATCAAAAGTCACCTGTGAAACTCCAAAAAGCTCATTGACACAGATCATTGATCATACAGAACTAAACATGTGGCTCCCTCGTGTGGTTGTTCAGTGAAATGCAAGATGCGTTAAAATAAATATTGTATGGCGCCCAGAGCATCATTTATTTTGCACTTAATAATGACTGTTAATATACCTTCAAACTATGAACAGTTTCCATTGAATGATGACAATGATACATAAAAAAACAATTATTATTGAAGATGTAAACAAATTATTGACTATACTAAATTCACCAATCAGAGACTGTACGAGCAAATTTTAAATTATGTTATAATCAACATCAGCTCAAGTGTTTGGTATGAGGAGGTCAGCAGCGTAAGGGGGCCACCTGGTGGCCTGGGGACTATGGCTGCCACTTAAAACTTATTTATTGCTATTATTTTAAATAAATCTATTAACATTTTAAGGCTATTCTAAAGTACTTTTACTCCCAAAATCAAAAGCATTCATTGCATGCCACAAAAAGTGCATGAGAAAAATAAACGAAATGAAGCCCTGGGTATGGACATATTTCAGGGTAAAATTCCAGAAAATTGTACAAGTTGTGACAGTTAATTTGTCAAATATATTCATTCAGCAGTGTAAAAAACTGAAGATGGCTGTCTTGTCTGTTGGCTCATTATTAGCATCTTATACTCTGTTTCTTTGTTAATAAACCTTACAGAGCTTTCAAATGCCAGGTTAACATCTTCACTTGAAACTCTTCCAAAAATTTTATCATCTCCACTTTTGAACGAGTTTAGAAACTCATGACAATATCTTAGAGGTAGTTTGCCCATGCTTTATATTGTCTTTGTGTATAAGCAAAGTTTTGCCTCCTCCAATATTTGCAGTATGTCCTTACATGTAACTTCAACCCAACACGAGGCTGAAAGCATTACTGGTGCCATAAACTGTCAGACGCAGACGTGATGTAGACATGTGAATTATTAAGTCTTTATGTATTACGACTCCAGAATTGCTTTAATTCCATCTGGTGCTTTTCTCTGGAACGTTTCCCTCTAACTAAACATTACACAGATTAAATTAAAAACTTAGACCAGTCTGTTTTGTTTTCCAGCATATGTTCTGCAAGTGAAGGTGGAAATGGAGCTGGAGATCCAGCAGTACGAGAAGGCTAAAGCAGTGCGGGAGGAGCAGCTTGATCGTCTAACCCAGATCTGCCAAGAACAAGCTGTAAGTTGTCACTTAGTTCATCTCTCTTATGTTGTTTTGTAGCAGTAAGAAACCAGCAGAGGGCAGCAAAATGCCACACGTATTTACTTCCTTGCAGATTTTTTTCTTCTTTTTTTTATCACTCTTAAATGTTTCAGACAAATCAAACATGTTTCGATAGAAGACAAAGCTAACAAAGCCAAATATAAAAAGTAGTGTAATGAAAAACATCTATATAAACCAACGAAACAAGAGAAAACAATTGAAGGACTACATAACGAGTCAAACCCTCTCTCATAGCACTGTAAATAAATTCTTTGGGCTGAAAAACATCCCTTTTACTGTTTACAGTAAAAAAAAATTTAAAAAAAGCTGAAATTCCTCATATGTTCTCTTTTTCTTTCGATTTTCTTCCTTACAGTTTGAAATCAGGCAGCTGAGGGCCCACCTCGCCCAGCAGGATCTGGACCTGGTAGCAGAGCGTGAAGCCGCCATGCAGATCCACCATATGTGGGGGAAACAGAGCAGCAGCTTCCAGGAGGTGGACGGGTTAGCAGCGGGGGCCTCTGACCATCACAGACCAGCCAAAGTTAGGGGGCCTCGCGGGGCTGCAGGTAACCCGCCCAAAACATCCAGCTGTGGTTTATTACTGAGAACTAAAAGGAGGAGGAAAGATGGTCATTCACCAATAAATGGTGGAGAAATGTAATATCTTGAAAGGAGCTGAAGGTTTAATTGTAAAGTTTGGGGTGGACAGTAAACAAGCAGCAAAAAATATGTTATACCACAAAAAGGGTTGCAAATAACGTATTTGAAACATTAGAAAGATTAATTTCTTTATTATTTGTTTGTGATTCTTTTGTTCTTAAATAAATCAGAGCCTTTAAAACTGTCTGCTGAGACAAAATGGTAAAAAGAAAAAATGCAGGGAAGATTTTGTGAAACAATCTGTGACAATAAATGCAGTTTGTCCTTATAAAGATAGACAGGCATATAAACTGTGTTAACAAATGAAAGCCATAAAGCAAAAAAGAACTAAGTTAGTTCACCCTACAAAACCTCCAAGTCACCATTTGTTTCTGCAAATGTTCCTTCCAAACCGATGGACCTTTTAAATCTTTTAAAGTGGACATGAACAATAGCTCTCTTGGGCTTTCTAGAGGTCTTTTAGAAGACATTTTCCCTCCAGGCCTTCTTCCTGATTCTGACAATACAGTCCCAATAAAAATATTACTCCGTGTTTTATATATCAGGACACAATGATCATGATCTGGCCTTATCTATTTCCAGAATTATTTCAAACTAATCTCAGTTGTCCAAAAAAAAAAAGCATAGCACATTCAAAACTGTCATTACGTAAGGGCAAAATTGAAAAGTAGTTTTGAAAAATCCAGAGTAGACAGTATGATTCAAAGTCTTGTTGAGACACCTTTAGCAGTGACCCTTCATAGCAGATACTTCTGTTTTCTTTATCTAATTGCACTGCAATGAACTGTAATATTTAACATGCTAACTCTGAAACTCTGGAATCTGAATTTTTATTTTTTTTTTTACTTTTTCTCAGCAGTGCATGTTCAGAATTTTCAAGGATATCAACTCCTGAAAAGATTCACCACTCTGTTAAATGTTTCTAATGTTCAGTTTGTTGAATTGACTATCAGCAACACTTGTCATAAAGTCGTTGCTTATGTGTTTCCTTCTTGATATCAGCAAACTGCCCAAACTCCGGCTCTCATCGGTGTGGTCACACTGCTAATCGTCTGTTAATTAGTAGTTTAAACACCAGCATTAGGCTGCTGCTGCTCCTCCTAAATCCTATGGATGCTTAGAGGGTGTTCTTATTTTTCCACCCACAGCTTTTCTGTTTGTGCTTAATTTTTATTTCATATAAAACAGCATTGTGGAATCTATTGTGTGCTTTTTGTACACTTCAGGTCAGATTTGAGCAATGACAAAAACTTGTTAAGATGCCATGATCTTTTATGCCTGGTGACATAAAAGCGCAGAACTGATATTAGTACTGCCTCTGCATATTGTCCAACATATAATTTAACAAAACAATTTGTCTAGTTGACTTTAAAAAGAACACTTGACAATTTGGCCCACTTGAGGCAACAAAATTAGCAAATGAAGACAAGAATTTGCAGAAAATGTAGCACGACTTCCTTTATCCTCCACAGAATAAACATTCGTCAAACAGTGTAAGGGTGTTGGTGTCCTCAGAATAAATCTTCTCACCTTCCTCATCAAAATTCTGGTGCCACGTCTGCACCATACATCACATAGTGAGCCAGAGCCTGGTCTATAAACCTCTCACACGGAGACGGCTCATAACTCAGAGGACACAGAGCACTGTCTGTACAGGTGATGTCAGGGGCTCGCAACACCAAAGCATTTTCTTTATCGGCGTTATAAATCACAGTGTGAAACAGACGGCATGTTTGAAGTCGGACTGCATTTCAGCTGGGCTTGAAAGTCTCACACTCAAGTGGTATTGATCATTTGGGGAATGGTGTCTGTCGCTGTTTGGGCTGAACAATGAGGACAGGCTCATAAAAATAAAACCCCAAGCATAAATCAATATACTGTGCAGTCGGGCATATTAACAGTTATGCAGAGAGACATTTCCAAAAATGTATATTTGCAAAATACAAATGTGTCACCAATTTATCTGGAATTACCGTTTTTTGGATTAGAAATGTTTAGGAATTTGTGTCATTTACTTACTGTTTTTGTTGAAGAATTTAATTTGATTCCATATGTTTTACATCTAAATTTGTCTGCAACAAAAATTTATCATTAAATTAAGTTTAAAAACTTCAATGTAATTTCAATATGTATATCACTTTATTATACTATACAACTGCATAGTGAGACATTCATTACAATATAATGCAGAGTTTGCTTTTGATAGTTTAGTTGTTTTGAATTTGGTTTAATTGTATTTGCTTAACATATTAAAACAAAAAAAACAACTTTATTATCAGTAAGCAAATTTTCCTTGGGCTCACCTGCAAAAACTTGCATAAAATATATTGTTAACTAGTTATTACACAGAAAGATATAGATAACGTTAATATTAACCATCTAACAATTGTGTACTATTGCAAGTGTTTACTTATGCATTTTATTTATTATTTACTACTTATTTGTTACCACAGCTCCATTTTAATAATCCTCAGAGGTTGTATTATTATAAATGAGGATTTTGGGAATAATTTTCTTCTTTCTTATGTAACTTACACTGATTTTGTGTTTTACCATTAATTTATAACTACTGTAATGTACACTATATTTGAGTTTTATCCTCTTTTCTATTTCTATTTTCAGATCATCATGGTCAGGATGACATGAATAACTACATCAGCCAGTACTACAGCGAGCCAAGTAGCGGTGAGTATCAGCAAACCAAAACTATGGTTTTGTAGGCTATTTGTTCTCTTTGAAGTTTTTCACATTTTGTCACATTGCAACTGCTGATACACAAAACTGGGGTTTCAATGGATAGCCCAACAACAAGCAGTCCATAATTGCTAATAGCTCAAACTTTTGTCCAACCATCTTAGGAAAATCAGACAGAAAGCTTCTATTCACAGACATGAATCTACTGTGAATAGATGACGATCCTAAACTTCCTCTGTAGTTTAGGGTCATTATTCCACTGGAAGAACTTTTGCAGCTTCTTCTAGGTCTCTGTCCAGGATTTAGCTCTGCCTACTATCCAATCAATCTGTTCATTTTTAGAGTCCCTGGTTAATAAAGGTATCCCCACAGCATGAGGCTGCCACTACCATGTTTTAAGGTGGGAATTTAGTGTTAAGTGTGATTTTCGCTATTAACTTCTGCATGTTGGACCAAACGGTTAAATTCTTGTCAAATTTGACTAAAGCATCTTCTTCCACTTTCCTTGTTAGTTGCGATCCTATTAAGTCACTAATGTGCTCTAACAAACCCCTGAGGTCTTCATAGACCAGCTCTACTCATGTTTTGATTAAATTGTACACAGGTGGATCCTATTTTACTAATTAGGTTACTTTTAAAGGCAACAGGTTCCACTGCATTTTATTTAACAGCATCAAAGTAAAGGGGGGTGAATATAAAAGTACACCAGTCTAAGTCTTTATGTTTGTGAAGATTTTTGATAATATTTCCTGTTCTTTCACTTCACAATTATGCCCTCGTTTATTGGGCATAATTGTGAGTCATATAAACTCCCAATACATTGAGGTTTGTTGGTGTAATGCGACAAAAGATGACAAAGTTCAAAGGGACACATATGTTTTTGTGGGAACTATCTGCAAGATTACATCATTCCAAGGCTGCTTTATTAAAAAAATATTTTTGCAGAAATGGGGATCCCAGACCCAGCCCGTGTCATCACCACGGCAGCGATAGACGTCCATCTGCCCAACAAC
The DNA here is from genome assembly GCA_903066815.1 of Brachyrhaphis roseni. Classification (NCBI taxonomy): domain Eukaryota; kingdom Metazoa; phylum Chordata; class Actinopteri; order Cyprinodontiformes; family Poeciliidae; genus Brachyrhaphis; species Brachyrhaphis roseni. The sequence continues at coordinate 34,775 of CAEFZY010024466.1, read as the reverse complement.
CCCAGCCAGCTTCCCTCTACCTTAGTGAGCGCTGACGCGCCGCTGTCCAGCCGACTGCAGCGCACCAGCAGCTCTGTGAGTGAGGCGTCCACCACCGCCGTGTCCCGCAGCAGCTTCAGCGCCCGTCAGCACAGCATCAGCAGCCACACGCTGGGCTCCAGCATGGACTGCAGCTCCACGGTGCGCGAGGCCTCCACCTCCACGGACTACAGCGACCAGCGCTGCTACCCGCCACCGTACAGCAGCCCGCTGGCCCTGGGCCCCCAGCCACGAGGGAATCCCAGCACCGTGGTGCAGGAGCTGCTCTACTCGCTTTCTGAGGACTCCTGTCTCACTCAGAAGGGCTTGGACCCAGTTAATCTAAAGCCGCCCAGTCCGACCGGTTCCACCAAAACCAGCCCAGAGCTGGAGCGCAGACTGAACATTTATAACAAGAGGAACCAGGAGAGCCGGATCGGGCTTCACAGCAAGCCTGTTATCCACCTGCAGGGTAACGAGCCTCTGCTTGAGGAGAAATACAGGATGATTGGATCGGTGGAGACTTCAGTCAACCGCCTGTCAGAAGCGTAGGACTTCACAGACCAACTATTGAGGTTTACTCCTCAGATCAAATGCAAAAAAAAAAAAAATCAACTACCCTGACAAGTCACTGGCACATGAACTCCGCCTTTAATCCTCTTTGTATTGCTGGGACTTAAGAGGATGAACTCACCACAAGGGGCACTGATAAAATATAAGACAGATTATTCATCAGGCTACACTTTTCAGGAATTGACAATTTCTTACTTTTCCTAACACAAACCAGCAGCGTGAACAAGGTCTGGCATTCCAAAAAAAAAAAAAAACTGCCTGTGCAGACAAATTTGCTTTTCATGTTTTTGGTTTTTTTTAAGAACATGAAGAGGGGAAGACGATGGTGCTGAGGGCTTAACGTATTCTTCTTAAACTTTAGAGCTCTCCAAATAATCTTGTCTCGTTACATCACCTGAAACAGGCAGCAGTGTCTAAGTCAGCATCTCCAAATTCATTAACAGTCCTTCTCAATGGACTCCTGCAGGGCAAAATATTATCATCTCAACTTCTATTCTTTGACTTTCTACATTTTTATCTACAGTCAGAGTTAAAGAAAATTAAAAGTCAGATGATTTGTAATTACTCCAGATGCCATGACTGGAAGCTGTCTAGCCCCACTTTAATAAGATTATTCAAGATTAAGGCATTTAAGACCCTCCAGATTTCATGTAAGCTTAAATAAATGTTTGTTTTTTTTCTTTGTTTTACATAATTTTGTGTAAATATTCACAAATGAGAATGACTGTCTCACAAAAGAGCAAGAAATGTGAGAGTTTAAATAAAGTGCAAAAAAAAATAAATTATAGCATGAACCCTTAAGATTTGTGACCACATTGGAAACTTTCTAAACGTTTCTCTGATCAAGGTAACGCAATGCTGCAACTTAATAAAAATCAAAACATGGCAAGTTCATAGAAGTTTTGAGCTATGTGTTTAATACACTGCTTTTAGAAAAGCATCTCTTTACTTACTGTACATTTCCTTTGAGACATCTTACATGTAAAATTCAGACATCCCAAAGTACTGTTCCAAGACTTTAAATACAATTTACATGTACTACAGAAAGCAGAAAGATGCAAGCAGAGGTTATCCATTAACCATGTGATAGCTGCAGTCTACATCAAAACCGGAACTTAAAGAATGATGAGATTTTGTAGAACACCAACATACAGCTTCAAAAACATGTTAAGGCATTGACTGTTTCCTATGGTTGCTCTCTTATCTAGTCCATCTGTACGACGAAGCGATGGTTCGATTCCCCTCACTTGCTCAGAGCTTCTGTCAGCTCAGGAACAGCCTTCGGAGAAAAACAGATGAAATTATTTTTGTGTCGTTATCAGTGGCGTTATTTCAATAATGTTCATCAATGTTCTCTAATAAACCTCTTAGGCCTCCAAAGAAGAGATTAAAATTCTAAATAATGAACTCTATCTAGCATGTATGCGACTTCTGAGGGGAGATTATTGCAGTGCATTTAATTTATGGGATATCAGAGGAAGAGAGGTTGGAGAAAAAAAAAGCTAATAAATAAAACTACTTTTCACCTCCCCTCCCCCTGATAATAATGCACTACTTTGTCTTGACCCGTCCAATGAAATCTCAACATAATCCTGCAGCTTGTGGTTGCAATGTCACAAAATGCAGAGAAGCTTAAGAGATATGAATCCTTTTGCATGATGCTACAGACTCAAGCGACGAATATGCATGCTAATTTATTCACATGCCTCCGCATTTGACTCGAGCAGCGTCTGAGGAGAATCATCAGTCACTGCCCGAGTTCCTGCAGGGTATCAATGTCCATTTAGGAAAAAAGTAGAGAGCCCATCCATTTTAATCAGTTATCTGAGGAGTGATCACATGTAAGATGATCTCACCCAGCAGGTCACAACTCTGCTGCCACCAGCTTATTCCTAATCACTCCTACAGAGTTTGTCAGGACACCTGGGCTGCTCAGCCACTACTGCAGGGCTAAATAAAACATGACCAACAGGACACACATGAAAATATAACCTGCTAGCCTTTCACAGACGGCACTGGACTCCAGTGTTAGTCATGCCAACGCACCTGGCTCGATATCCCCGAGCACCAACTTGACACAAGAACGCAACTGAGCGTATAAGAGGTCTGGCAAGTTGAAGCTCAGAACGCCAACCGAGGCCAACTCTTATCCGGCTATTGATCAGTTTTGATATCTCCTGAGATGCTAATGTGGTCTCCTCATGGCAGCACGCACCAGCCAGAACCCTCCTTAGATTAATTCAAGAGCTTAATAATTCAGCAGTTGCACATTTCCATTAGGTGGAATAAGGCATCCTGCAAAATTTATAAGTTAGGAAACAAATGTTATATTCTGACTGTTATTCTGGACTAAAAGCTAATAAAACGCAGGGTTTGCCACACCTTAATATGAGTTTGTTTTGCTCATAGATTCTCACCTTAAAAAGATCCGCCACAAGCCCATAGTCAGCCACCTGGAAAATGGGAGCTTCGGGGTCTTTGTTGATGGCAACAATAGTCTAAAAGGGAAAACAATAAAATGTTACAAATGCCTGAAATTTGTGTAAAACACCACTAGTGCTGGCTTAACTAAATGAGACATGAAGCCACAGGAAAGCAGAAAAATGGATTTATAAAAATAAAATGTTTGTCTTTGTTCTCCAACTTTACCTTGCTGTCTTTCATTCCAGCCAGGTGTTGGATCGCTCCAGAGATTCCAACTGCAATGTACAACTCCTAAGAAATGAAACATGAATAGATTAGGTTAGTCGTGACTAAACGCAGCTAAACCAGCACGGAAAACCTGGTCAGATGTTTAATGAAACCTGTAACAAAGGTTTTCACTGCCACAGATGAAGTCGTTGGCACCGGTGATAAAGATGTGTGAAAAAAAAGATATAAAACCAATGCATTTTCATTGCAGCAGCATTTAACAAACTCATCAGTTGCACAAATAATGATGCCCATCAATGCTATACAACCACACTTTGCTTAAAAAAAAAAAAAAGAAACAGTACTTGGTGGTCTTTTATATTTTACAAAGCTGACACATACAGAGAGAAGCATCACAAATCCATCTCTCTAATCAAGAGATGTAATCCATAGCTTTGTGTGAATTTGGTCATAAGTTTAGTAAAATGATCCTGTTGAAAGACCCACTAACAACCTTTGTTTCAATCGACTGATAGTATTTACCAGATTTTATTCTTTAAGACATTCCAGTGAATCAAATAATCTATGATGTTAATCACTGTAATTTCCAGAGCCTTCAGAAAGGATCCCCCAGCATGACATATTCTCAACCGTACTTAGCAGTGAGCATGACTTGCTTTGCTAAGCTAAATATTGCTGTCATCTGACAATAAAGACTGGTCACCAAGGCAAATATTGGTCACTGGAGACTTGGTGACCAACATTTCAAACTGACACTGTTTTTTATCATTCTCTTAAACTGTGTGTGCTATACTGAAAAATAGTGAACAATTTGAATTACAAATGATATAATCTTAAACATCCTAATATTAAAAAAAAAAAATTGCATTTATTTTCAAGAGATTTTTTTTGGAACACCAAAATGAAATGAATACTCTGAAGTTAAAAGGTAAAACTTTACAAATTCATTTAGACACTTTTCTACATATTTTTCCTAAAAAGTGCCAAAGACCTTAACTATATACAGTGAATGTTCCAACTGAGGATTCAGAGGAAGTATAGTACCCATGAATGATCTAATGCAAACTGAAAAAAAAAAAAAAAATGATGAAAACGACACGTCTGAGGCTCTGGTCAGACATCCACTCCATTCTGCTCTAATGGATCAGCTAAATCACTTAGGGCCGCTAAATGTGCCAGTAGGCACATTTCAAAGGAGCCTAATGCGTGGATAATCACAGCTGGGGTATCCTGGCTGAATCATAATAGGAAGTTAAGCTTTTCAAAAGGAGCAGCCATCGCTATCTCACTGACTTGTGTAGAGGATACCAGACGATTCTTACAGTAAAGTGTACAACATTAATACTGCAGCTGAGCTTAAGATCTGCTCAAATTTTAAAGATGAAAACAACTTCATCTCTTTAACCATAAGGTAGTCAATTTTCTAATGCTCCCTTCATTTGTTGATCAAGTGTTTTCCACAAACTGATGTAAGGTTGAACATACGGGTGCTACGATCTTGCCAGTCTGTCCAACTTGCATGTCATTAGGGACGAACCCAGCATCCACTGCAGCTCTGGATGCACCAACTGCAATAAAAAACAGCAGATTTACATTTTAATCAATCAGCACAGCTAGAACAAATGAACCCTCATATTTCTCATCGTACCAGCAGCGTTCAATTTGTCAGCAAGGTCGTAAAGCAGTTTGAAATTCTCTCCGCTCTTCAAGCCTCTTCCTAGAAAAATAACAGCTCGACATTAGCTGCTTGGAGACTTTCTTTTTTTTGTGCTACCCATTATTAACAGTGATAAATTTATTTTGAGATCTTGAGTCAAAGAAAGGCGGTGGGTTCATACCTCCTGACACCACAACCTTTGCACTCGTCAGCTCAGGACGGTCGCTCTTTGTCAAATTTTGCTCGAGCCACTCAGAAACTCCAGCAGGAGGAGCAGAAGCGACTGCAAATCAGAATGGTGACAATCAGTACGAGCAAGACGGGATTTCGACACAGCTTGCTTTGATTTCTTTTAAGGTTGTACTCAAACACAGAAGGCTGAATCTGTAACACCTTCTTCTGATGCAGCACTTCCTCCCTCTGCTGAAGCTGCTTCGAACGCCGTCCCTCGGACAGTGAAGACCTTGACCGCCTCGTTACATTTCACCGTGCTGAGGGCGTTTCCTGTACCAAGATATGTTTCACTTCAGAACTTAACCATAAAACAAAGCTAAATCAAAAAAAAAAAAAGGTCAATCATTTAAAAAGAAATCCAATTCAGAACAATAATTTGTAGAGGTCTACTTAATCTTGTCATACCTGCATAAATAGTCCTGACAAAAGTATCTGGAGATTTGATTTCAATAATATCTGAAACTGGGGCAACATCCAACTTGGCAGCAACTCTGGGAAGCAGATTCTATTGAATGAAGCAATGAGAGTAGGGCTGTAGGTAATACAGGACTGATCAGAGACTGAGGCAAAGAATTCTGGGTGTAGCAGGATTTTACCTTTCCAAAAGCAGATGCACCAGCACAGATATGAGTAAAGTTGAACTGCTTTTGTGTTTCCAAGATAAGGGGAGTCAACTCCTCTGCAAACCAAACAGAAAAACATATGATCATATTCAAATTAAACCTCAGACTGCAGCATAATCATAAATATTCAACTATAAATTACTGGCCAAGGTATCCAACAAGTTCTCTGTGCTTTGTTTAAAAAAAATAGACTTCATGGTAACTCGAATGATGTCCTCGCTTTGAAAGTGTACTAATGTTGAAAAATTATTTAAATACTAACATTATAATAGGAACAACTTGTTCAATAAATGTGTTATGAACAACATACCTGGCAAGGCACCTTTGTAAGAGTCATGTTGAGCCACCAGAATCTTCTTCACACCCTGCACTTTACCGATCTCCTCCACAACCTCAAAAGAAAGAAAAATTATGTTGGTTAACAATCAAGGGCTTGCATTAGTGTTGGTATAGTTACATTTATTATTAATGTTTAATGGCTAACAAAATTAACAGACGCGGACTTTATGCTTTGAAACATGTGGATCATGAATAAACCTGTTTCAGAGCAAGTTTTGTTTATAACAAATTGTTGTGCATATAGTTTTAGTAAAAAAAAAAAAACGTTTAGCAGCAGAAATACTTCTTACCTTTGCGCAGTTCGTTCCTGCAACCAGACAAGACACATCTCCGCCCAGCTTACCGGCAGCAGTGATGGCATTGAGAGTAATGGGGGTTAGCTTGTCATTGTTGTGTTCGGCGACGACCAAGGTGCTCTGAAACCTCTGGATGAGACCAGTCTGTTGGGAAATACAGATCAGACACCATGTGTGGACGCAGGCTGTGAATGAACAGAGCTGACAAGTGGGAGGGAAATCGGGGGCGGGAGGGCATCTGTCAGCTCTACAATACCAGTTGGGTATTCAAACACAACACACTGACATAATATTTCTGACTCAAAATATTTGGCCAGAGAAAAAAAGCTTGAAAATACAAATTAGGCATGGGGCTGTATATAATTCTTCATATTCTTTCCAACAGGGCGAATTACTGCTCTAATTAGTGCGCTTTGTAGAAATGTCAAAATGTGTTATTGCCCAAATTTCTTTGCTCAACTAGAAAACATAGAACATATAAATTGCATCAAATATTATGTGAAAGCACACCCACCCCATGCTTTTTAAAGACCTAAAATTAAGATTTAGAAAGGATGGCACATTCAAGATTGTCTTATTATTTTAGCAGCATCAGCAATAACTCTTGGACTTAAAAACTTGTGTTTCAAATAAGAAGCAGTTTGAGCGTGGTAACCATTTTAGTATTTTGTGTAAATAATGTAAAACTGTTTTCCATTTACTTGAATTTATCATGCCACTGAAATCCTTTACCAGCACATGACATTTTGTGGAAACAAGAATGTACAAACTAGTGTGGGGAGAGTCTTCAAATTAAGGTACATTTTGATTTGAACAATGAAAAACAGAGTAAGCATACATTTCAACATTTTAATAACATTATAGTATTTTAGAGGAACCTTATGGTTTCAGTCAGCTTAAATATTTACATTAGCATGATGTTAATTTCCAAATTACGGCTGTGTTGTTTACATAAACTGTTAAGGTATCAATTCTAGGGACGACTTTAAGAGAAAGTAAAATATAATGTATAACAGTGGTAAATATTAAACTACAATATATTTCATAATAGCATGGCTATGTTTGTCATTGACAAAGTTGCAGTTTCGTAAGTAACATTACGAGGTTTCATAAGAGTTAACCTAGCGATGCAAACACAAAAAGAGAATTGACTGAAATAAAACCTTAAATTTCAGCTATTGTAGTGTCTAACATGCAGATAATAATTGATGCAACATTAGAAGTGACCCGATGCATATCCAGAATAAGGTAATTGCTCAAGGAGTCCAACCGAATGAGCTAACCAGTTAGCATCAACAACAAAAACACGTTAGATGGGTATAGCTTCGAGAACCTTAAACACCTAAAACGGAGCAACGCATTGGCTGTAATAGATCAGTAAAACTCTTACCAGATTCCTTAGAGATGATTTGTTTAAAACTCTGTTCATAATGGACACCTGATGTTTCGTCTAGCTGCAGCGGAGGGATATCTGCTGGTGGACTTTATACAAGGACGTTTGTAGAGAAATCTCGCGATAGAACCCCGGGAATTTTTCGGAGAGCTTGGCTGCATTTCTCCATGTCGCCTCATAACAGTAAAATTTTATTTATTTTTTATTCTTTAAGCCTAGATAAGTTGGCTGAATAATGTTTGTTTTGTTTCAATGCCTCAATAAAAAGAGCTATATCTACACACGCACATGCATCCACACACACGCACTTATATATATATATATATATTTCAAATAAATAGATTAATATATTTACAGAATATATTTGTTCTATCTAAATATATTAGATAGAATAGTACAACCTGAAAAACAAATTAATATTTTTCCCCTCTGAAGATCAATATGTACTTGAGTATTGCCTGCATTATGTGTGTAGCTCTATCTCACATCATTTCACATTGGTGTTTTATAGCTTAAAAAATAACTTAAAATTTAGTTATCAACTTTTTCATTTTAAATTTCATTCATTGCACCAAGTATCCTGGGGACTTTGTGTTTAAACTCACATTTTTAAGATGATGATTTTCTATAATTGTGGCAATGTGAACATTTTTCCAGTAGAGGTCGCCCCACAGCGGTGTGACTCAATATATGCTATACACTCACTACAATAAAGAACAAAGTAAAAAAAAAAAAAGAAAGAAGAAAAAAAGGTTAAAATATAAAAGGAGAGAATGAGCACAGCCAAATAATACACATTTACATTCAGAAATGGTTTTAGTGTAAGATGCTATCATTAGTAACATTTACTTTATGGACTCTTTCCAATACGTCGGCTACAGGTGAAAGAAATAACCAATAGTTAAAAATAAACTGGAAATGATGAAGATTATAGAGCAATTTCAGTAAACAAACCGTGGCCTGTTAAAGCAAATAAATGTAGCACCAACCGATATATTAAAAAATGTATTTTAAGTAAGAGGTTCCAACTTGCACATTTGAAGAAGAGTGGTTTGCAAGCATTGCCAGCAGAGAGCAACATAAACAGACTGTCTCAAAGCCTGCCCACAGAAAACATAACGAGCAGGGGGTCCAAGTGGAGATTTGCATATGGCACCCTCTTCCCGGACCTACACAGATCCAGGTTCCTGCAGACGTCACTGGTCGATGGTCTTTGTTTTCTCTCCACCTCCCGGAGGAGGAATACAAGTTTATCCTGCAGCCAGGGACGGGACGGTCGGGCTCCTCCGCCGCTGCTCTCCTCCGTCCGTGGGCGTGCAACTCGACTTTCTGTCCTGTATGGTGGACGTCTTCCTCAACACTTCTTTCTTGGATGATATGGGGGATCGTTCAAAAAGTAAGATAGGCTACTTTCATTTTGAGGAACATTTGCTGTTTATGTCTATTTTAACTCATTTGAAATGTAATGTCTCTATTTTTTTTTTATATAGGCTATATATAAATACAGCGAAATTAACACTTGGGAAAAACACATGGATTGCCATGTAATTATTCATATAAAATAAAAATCTGCGAACTAACCTTGCATGATATGATCAATAATATTTACCTTCTGCCTCTACAATATTATAACGCCGCAGCTAATATTGTTGGAACGGCGTTCATGTTTGTTTTGCATTAGTTTCTTATAGGTTAAAGTGGATCCAACATGCAGTTCGTTAAAGTTTCACATTAATGTATTTCCTTTTCGTAGAGAAGTCGGGAATCGCAATGTGCGTGGGGTGTGGAAGTCAGATACACGACCAGTACATCCTGAGAGTTTCCCCGGACCTGGAGTGGCATGCAGCCTGCCTCAAGTGTGCAGAGTGCAACCAGTATCTGGATGAGACGTGCACTTGCTTCGTCCGGGAAGGAAAGACTTACTGTAAAAGAGATTATGCAAGGTAGAGAAGGCCACTGTGGAAGTTTGTGAAATTTATTATTAATAATATTAATTCTAATAATAACAACAACAAAGGAGAGAAGCACGCAATAGGTTTCAATAATTGTGCTCATTCGAACATGCTGAGAAAGCATTGAGCTATTCAATAACAAATCCATATCTTTATGTATCTTTCTCAGATTGTTTGGCATCAAATGTGCAAAATGTGACTTGGGCTTCTGCAGCAGCGACCTGGTGATGAGGGCCCGCGGCAACGTGTATCACATGGAGTGTTTTCGGTGCTCGGTGTGCAGCCGACACCTCCTGCCGGGGGATGAGTTCTCGCTGCGGGACGACGAGCTTCTGTGTCAGGCCGATCACGGCTTGTTGGTGGAGCGGTCCTCTGCAGGAAGCCCGCTGAGTCCCGGGAACATTCACACCAGACCGCTGCACATTGCTGGTATACAGTAGTTATTATTATGATTACGATGATGATTATTAATATTATTCCAAATGTGGGTTTTTTTTATTATTATTTTATTTTTTATTTTTGCAACACATTGCAAATTTGTTGCTCAAATTATTTCGTTTTTAAATGTCTTTCCCTTTAGATTCCATTGCGGTCCGGCACCCACCTCACCACCGGAACCACGTCCACAAGCAGTCCGAGAAGACCACCCGTGTCCGGACGGTGCTCAACGAGAAGCAGCTGCACACGCTGCGGACATGCTACAACGCCAACCCGAGGCCGGACGCCCTGATGAAGGAGCAGCTGGTGGAGATGACCGGCCTGAGCCCCAGGGTGATCCGGGTCTGGTTCCAGAACAAGCGCTGCAAGGACAAGAAGAAGTCCATTCTGATGAAGCAGCTTCAGCAACAGCAGCAGAGCGACAAAACCGTACGTGAAGTGCAGTTCTTGCTTCTTAAAACTTTATCAAAAAGAGCAACACTGTAACTATTTCTTGATACAAGGAGAATTAGATAATAATCAGATAATGTTTACATGTCTTGTTTGTAACAACAACAATGACAATATTGATTAGGGCCTAGTTAAAACATTTTGAGACACACTTTGGAGACATAAAGGGACATCTAAATTAATAATGAAGAATAAATAAAAAATATATGCTGAATGACATTTTTAAATTAAATTTCGTTTTTGTTTTGTTTTTTGCGTTCTTCCTTTCCTAATGAAAGTGCTCTGTTCTGCAGTGATATTTATTTATTTACTTTAGATTCGTTTGATAGATTGTGAATTATACGTTTTCCCTAACTGTGCAAGATCTTAATGACCTATTTCCATTCCCTGCCAGAATCTGCAGGGCTTGACAGGCACTCCTCTGGTGGCTGGGAGTCCGATCCGGCACGACAACGCCGTGCAGGGGAATCCGGTGGAGGTGCAGACCTACCAGCCTCCCTGGAAAAGCCTCAGCGACTTTGCCCTGCAGACCGACTTGGACCAGCCTGCTTTCCAGCAACTGGTGGGCGACATTTGCATTCAGAAGAGTGTTTTAAAATGCATGCAAAACACACAGCTGTAGTTGCATGAAAAGAAAGGAAGGAAGAAACTGTAGCATATGCATTATAAGCCAGGAACAGATTTTGCAGCATTTTAAAAAACGCCTAAAACTCATGCTGTGATTTTAGTAGATAATCTTGCAATTTAAGAAAAAGAGAAACGGACAAAAAAAAAAAAAAATAGTTTGACATTAATCATAAACTCCTAACCAAAATAAAAATCACAATATGATAGAATTTTTCACGTGACTGATCCAGGCTGTTTCGCCCATAGGTTTCTTTCTCTGAGTCGGGCTCTTTGGGAAACTCCTCGGGCAGCGACGTGACCTCCCTGTCGTCTCAACTACCGGACACACCGAACAGCATGGTTCCGAGTCCCGTGGACACGTGAGGAGGCGGCGGGGTCAGCTGGAGGCCCCCCCACACCCGAGCTCTCAGCCTCACCATCCAAACAAGGAAGCGCAACAAAAAAAAGACCCCGTTGACATCAAATGGACCAGGACGGATTATGCTGCAGGATAGATTCGCGCAGGTCCAAACTGGGAGGACGGGAGGTCTGACTGCATCCTGGATACACAGCTGTAGATGAACACGAGGGGCTTTCCTCCTGTAAAGAAAAACAAAAACAAAATCGTGCCAATAGCTACCTGGATATACTGGGAAGAATGTGATGGGATTCAAGCACATAAAGCCCATACTGGACGTCTGAACGTCAACGATTCCAGTATGTTTGTCAGAAAAACGCAACCTGTGTAGATGTGCATGACCTATAAGTTTCACTAGACTGTTGTAAATTATTGGATCAGATGAAAGAGGTGCCCCTCTGCCTTTCTTATAGTAAAATAAGTTATTATTATTTATTATGAAGGCAAACATAACTGATCTTATAAATAAAACAATTGCTTACTGCATGCATAATTAATTTGTCAATTAATAAGTTAAAAAAATTATAATTTATTTTCCTTGAAGAAAAGTGGACAAAATGAATGATGGTGTCAGAGCAGGTCAAACTAAACAAACAATGTCAATGTTCTGATATGTAAATTGCCCATGATTCGTGAAGCTTGCGGGAATAAGAAGAATTTGGTTTCTTCATTTAAAAAGTTATGGGGATGACGTCATCCATAGTAAGGGTGTTCCTCTGCTACGATTGAAATTAGACAGATTTTAGCTGCAATTATGTCAAAGTTAAGTTCTAACGACAACACCGATTTTGAAGAATTCTCAAGACGTTCCATTTATTCCAAGAACGCAAGCAATTTGAAGAAAAAGCTAAATAATAATTTTTAAGAAAGAGTTATAAATAGAAATCCAAGCTGAATTGTCTTTGTGAATTGTGAATATATAAAAAAAGAGCAGATAATATGCTGAATGTTCTAACCGGGATATGTGAGGATAATAAACAGACGGACAAGTAACAATAACAGTTATTCCTATAAAGCAAATTACTTTTTCCTTTCATAAGCAATTTATCAAATATTACACAAAGTAACTTTTTAGTTGAAAATGGGGTAAAATTAATTAGTTGTGCGTGTCAGAGGAAGTAACGCATCGGCTCCAACTTTAGGAGAAGCCTCAGAGATCTTACCTTTTGATATTGCTTATGAACATTTGCGAGTGTTTGAAGAGTTTGTTCAGAGAAGTGTTAAGAAAAAAAAAATCTGTAAAACTGGGAATGATGCTACACGTCTACGAAACGTAGACCATGACTGCAGAAAAATGGTACAAGATGTAAACAAAACAAAACAACCCCCCCCCCATAAATGAACCGAATTTATCTGTTTAAATTCGGAAGTGGCCTTGTTAGGTTTCCAACCGCAGAAAGATTTTTTTTTTTTTTTAAATTATGGAGATCAATTAATTAAAAAAAACCTGAAGTTTGCTGGAAACGTTAACTGACAAAAAAAATGCGTACACCAGCCCCTAATAAGATTAATATTATAAAGCGAGTCGTTGAAATGGTAAAAAGTTTGCAGCTGGAAATATAAAAAGGCTGTTGCACAGTAACAAAGCTGGCTTCGGGTTTGGTTTTGACATATTTTCATATCCGATGTAATCTGCTTATGGTCTCTGAGCCAAGTGGATCAGTGACTGATCGTTGACAAGATATTATTAAGCTTTTGCCCGGTGTCATGGGTCAGCGAATCAGACACAATGGGTTGCGGCTGCTCTGTCGCTGGTGTGCTTTAGGGGTTTTTAATCTTTGGCTCCCTTTCCTAACATGACGGCCCTTTGCAGCCAGGTTCAAAGCAAACTTTACACGGGATTGCTGAAGTGATATAAAGACACATTGGCTTCTACTTGGACAACAGCAATAGTACCATAGGCTACAAGAGTTGAGGCCTGTATTATTGGACTGCAAGTCTAGACGGTTTTCAGGCAGCGGCGGCCCCTTATCTGCATCTGGCATCACCTGTAAGGGATCCACTGAGTGGACTCTGAGCTAAACGCGCCGGAGCGCAGCGCTGAGGGGACTCCCATGCTGCCTGCGGACGCATCCCGGCGTGTCTTCAGTTTATTTTCATTCCAGCAGGAATCCTGAGCGACAAATAGCCGCTGGACAGGAGAGCACGCGGGTCAAGCCGGGACTGACACACTACACCTCAGCAATTTGTTGGGGAGGATCGGTTTTTATCAGTCAGGGAAAAGGAGCCCAATTGAAAATATATATATATATTTTTAAAAAGCAAAAAAAAAAAATTAATAATAACCCTCTCCCCCCACACCACTAGACTGGGAACTAGAATAAATATGCCAAAGATTTCAATGCAGCAATACCTCATCTTACAAAGAAAATACACATTCGTAAAATATTAGATAACGTAGAAAAAAAAATCACATACAAACCATAAACTTTTGAGATAGCCTATGCGTTTCAGCAATATATCATTTGAACATTTAACAGGCCTCAGATTTCAGCATTACTGATTTAAAGCAAATTTGAAAGAGTTGGAAGATGGTACCACTTTCACAGCGAGGAAAATAAGAGGCTCAGTTTGAATGTTTAGATCCCTACATTTCTCAAATACACCTTCTGGCACACTTATTCCGCTCTGGGAAAAACAAGAGATTACTGCATTAAAATTTTTTAAAAAATCAACATTACATATATGACAGTCACTTCATTCCTGTAGTCGTGTACAAGAACATATTCTACTTACTGAGGGACTGATTAGGTTATTACCTGGACCCAGACAGGTGGAGAGCATGCCAAGACGCATGGCAGTAATGACTGAAAATAAGGGTTAGTTTATCAAAATTATTTTTATTTCAAATCTGAGAAAAATGTCTGTTGCTCTTTACTCAAATACACCCTTTCAAATGGCAAAATCAGACAAGATCAAAATGTTTCAGATGTGTATCATTTGCAAAGCTGTGCGTATCCATCCATCCATCCATCCATCCATCCATCCATCCATCCATCCATCCATGGAGGTGCTCCTTGTGTTTAAAATGAGAAACAAGTAGACAGATAGTATTTTGAATAACTTTATTAATTGAAATATATTAGCTTGTAAATGACTCCTTGAACAACATGAAAACAATGATGACAAATTATGAAATTAAACATAAATTGTAAATATTTTCTGTATAACAGTATGACTGGCAACATAAAGACTAGAAGAACCATTCAGGTTCTTGTGATACAAAAACAAATAAATTAACAGAAACAGTACAGAAAGTAATTGGCAAATTATAAATAACAGTATAAGAAAATGTTTTTTCCCCAACTAACAGCACAACAGGAAGAGGTGGATTCAAATGAAATGTTCAAACAGCAAATGAATTATCTGAAGAGCAAATATCTATTTTTTTTTAACATAGTGCATAAATAACTTAAAAATAAGTTATTTAGACTAATACTACATACATATTAACTTGTAAATTGCTCCCACAAGCAGAAGAACAATGTCATTACACTGTAAAAACCTCACAGATCTTTCAAATGAACCATCAACTTTCAAATGACACAAAAAACCATTCTGAGTCTATATCCAATAAATTAACAGAAACCGTACTAATGAAAATGACAGGCAAATTCTAAATAACTAGATGCATCCTATTTCTATGAATTGCACAAACGAAATAGATAGAAACGACTCAAGCAGTAAACTGACTAGTTGAATAAAGTAACGAGTATCTGTGAGCAGTATTTATGCTCATACGACACACTTGTCATCTTGTAAGTTCCTCCTGTCAACAATAACAATGTAATACCTTGCAATACAAAGAGATGAAAAAAGAATTAGTGGAGTAGTTAACGCAAGTAACCACCAAAATACAACAAATTAACAGACAGCACTGATGAGAATGCTTGGCAACCTGTATGTTACAGTATAGTTAAATGTTTTATTTCTATTAACTGTGCAACAGAAACAAATGAATGCAAAACAACTTAAACCGTAAACGGACTATAGTAAAGTGTTCAAACTGTAAAGAACAAATAAGACATTTTGTGCAAATTCTCTCGTTTGCATCAAGATTTCCAAGAAATCAAAATGTATGCAACATATAAGGCTTCGACATATTTACATTTGACAAAGTCTAAAGATAAATCTCTGAAGGAAAAGACTGTCACCAAGAAATTACCCCCTGCAACTGTTTTACTGTGTTTTTTTTAATTCAGAGGACAGAGTTCAACTCCATCACTCCTCCTGCTTCTTGAGAAAAAACTGCAGGGCTGAGTCCCACTGATCTCTTGGAAAGCGATAGGACAGCAGGCAGTCATTCTGCAGACATCGGGTAGCTGCACAGGAAAAAAAGGACAACTATTTATACGCAGCGCCTGACAGAAATCCTTAATCCGTTAGAGTATAATTTCTCCAGTTAAAGGGACAAAATGTCCCGTTTGAAAAAAGACACAAGCTGGAAGAAGCTCAACAGTCTTAATAGAATAACTTACCGCTCTTATATATCTTACTCTCCGAGTCTTTCTCATTTGGAACACAGTCCTAGGAAAAATGAGACGCTCCATAAGTGAGGATGCAATTAGTTTTAAAAAAATGTAATTGCTTTTCTTAATTATACAACATAAGCAAATGAAGTACCACTAAATGAAGGAAACGTTAAAGGTGATGTGACAGTTCCATCTCACTGTGATTTACTCAGCTATCCAGGATTAAGTTGCTCCACTCGGAGGAATGTTCCTGAGCTTAACACGGTTGAGGGCAGCGGGGCAAGACGCCATGCATTATTGGTTTGTTTGAAAGAAATGACAATGGCTTGTCTCCCTTTGAATGGAAGTTAATCGGTGTTTAAACAGCGGTGGCTGCAGCGTGGCGAGGAGGGCTTGTTGTCAGAGGAAGATGAAGGAGAAGAGATGTTTGCTGGGAGTTGAACCAGTGGCAGGTAAATCCACCGTGAAGGAATCCATTTGTCTTGGTAAAAGCCTGCCTGCTGCAGAGTCATCGGTGGCCCAGACTGCCGCTTGTCAATTAGCTAATGGACTGCTAATGTGATTGAATTGTGCGAGGTGTGTGAATTAACCTAATTTCGATAGCTTATTTAAAAACAAGATGCTCCGAGTCAACAGCAGGTTGGACGAATATATTATCGAAGTTAATTTTTGTCTGAAAAGATCTGGTAATATTGCATGATTTTTACGGTTCTTTTTTTTTTTACCTGAATGAAGGTAGCCAGCAGCACGCAGCTCATCTCCTGCTGCAGGATCGCCTTGTTGTGAGAGTTGTTGTAACAGGCCGAGATGAGGGTTGGAAACAACACTCTGATAAGACGTGGGTGGCTGAAATACTGGAAGGGCAGCTGACAAAGTTTCTGCAGAACGCTGGGCTGGCGACCAGACTGCACTATCACCTGGAACACACAACGAGCGAGTAGTCAGTCACTAAAACCCGTCAGTGGCACTGCTGGTTGTAAATCAGCACCAGCTGCCCCTCCCACACATAAATCTGCCACTAAAACAACACACAAACAGCCATTAGGAGGAGATCTGCGGGGCAGAGCCTCCCACTGCACAATTATAGACTATAAAAAAAAAAAAACAATGGTGGGGATGTTTTTGCAGAATGTCAACAGTATGAGAAGAGCAACAGGGGGAAAATTTGAAGCGCAAACTGATGTCATTAGCAATTCAGACTTAACTTTCAAGTCTCGTCTTAAACTTCAAAGAACAGAGTCGGTGCAGGAGTTAAGCTTGGGTTAAGAGGGCATTCACAGTGCAACCCGGGCATGAAGGGGTGGAGCTGGAGGGGAAAGATGTGGTGTGCAAACTTCTACCAAGAACTTCCAGAAAGGAGCAAAGCTAATAACAGCACCGCTCAGTCTTTCTCCGCTTTTTTGATAATTCGGATTTCTCTTTAGGAATTGCAACCTAACATGGTATAAGAAAAGTACTGAAAATATTTATGTTTTACAATTTTGACAATGTCATCATTACGAGAGAGCAGCTGCTACTAACATAATTTTCCTATTATTTTACAACAAAATTCAAAACTATTAAGTCGACATTTTAAATAATATTGATTAATTTAGCATCCAATATTAGCCATCAAAATGGCTAGCAAAAATCAAACAGACATTCATGTACACACGTCCTAGAGCAGCGATTCCCAAACTTTCATGCTTTCAGGCCAAAGCAAAAGTGAAAGAAACTCAGGACTCTTAAATTCTTTATTTGGTAACAACCTCTGTTACCAAATAAAGCTGCTTTATCAGGGAATATTTTAGCAGTATTCAATAAACAGTGTCTTCACAAAAAAAAAAAGTCCCTCACTGGAACTTCATTGGACCCCATTTTTGACTAGAGCTCAAAAATGAGGCCCAAACCTAATGAGCCGGTCATCTCCCCTGAACTTGAGACGGCCACCATCAACCATCTGAGAGCCAGGAGGGTCAACATGCTAAATCTTGGCCGTGCAGGTTTACAGGTACAGACTGACAGGACCAGTGACTTAACATCAATGGAAACCAGAAGGCTGCGGTGAGGTCCCATAGTCCAAGTGACATAAATCCAAAAGATTTACAAGATTTTAACAAATACACACTAATACCCTTTCATTGGCTCCTCCCCCCCTTTCTGATAATGTACTCCAAGTTTGAGGCGCAGGATAAACAAAGCGATAAGTCATTGCTTTTATCAGTTTAAAGAGAGGCGCCGCGGAGCTGCCCTCTTTTTTTTTGTTTGTGTTTTAAAGAACACAAAACAGTTTCATTTCCGATCATCACTTAAAAAGAATCTGTAAGGACAGGTTAGTCTCAACTCAGCCGTCGTAGAAATACTTAAAAATGTTGAGAGCACTAGATATGTCAATTTGAAATAATACAATCTGCTAAGATAAATCACTGTGGGAATATTTTCTTCTCTCTTTCCGATATCTACTGAAATGCTGGAGCATTTTTAAGGATTTTTGGAACAAACTAGACTTCGACTTTTACTAGTTTAGATACTGACCTGCCTATGTTAATAATATTTCTATGCTACTTTTCACCGCACCAGTGAATTAGTTACATTTTATCTTGACATCCCATTGGAAAACAGAAAGCCTTCATTTAGACAGCTAAATACTCCAAAATGTGTACTCCAAATATAATTCTGTAACAGCAGGAGAATCTCACTGTTCTACTGTTTTAATTTATAGCATTTATGTACAATAATCTAATGCCACAGTATGTAGTAGATATTGAGGTGGAGCTTAGAGACGATCCAATGCACAAATCACACCGCAAACTCAATCTCTCACGATGCATCTTCATTCAATCTTCAGCTGCTTAAACAAATTGTCCAGCCTCAAGTGCCTGACGCAGAAAGACATAAAACAAAAGCTGGTGGTACAGAGAGTCTGGAGGTAGACAGAACTGTCAGTTTTCCAGGTGAAGAGTCACAACAGGATCTAAAACAACATCCATACTGAAACTAAGCAGTTGAGGTATCTCCAGCTCAAAGCCCAGCATCATAAAACTAACAACTGGGCTCTGAATCTGTGCATCTGGTCCACGTTTAACAGAGAATCCTGAGAAAACTCAAGTGCCGTGGCTGCTCTGTTCTTTCTTAAGTTAGAAGTCCTGGCTTTTTTTAAGGAGCTTTATAGTGCTTCGACCGCATGGCTTCCTCAGCCTGCGACCACAAAGAGTGTGTAAAATTAATGTTCTGAAACAAACAAATTCCTGCTGAGACCTTTCATGGAAGCAGAGTCAATAACAGGCGATAAAAACAGCCATATTTTACCTGACAATTAAAATAAAACAACATTTCTTGCTAAACACTCTAGAAAAAATATTGTGTTTACATAAGATGCAGAGCTTAACACGTAAGGGTATTTTTATAGGTGTTGCTTTGTCCAGACACCCCCAACACCTTAGGAGGAACTGGAGGTAAAGTAGGGCCATATATCTGACACTTGAACTCACAATACAAACCAGATCCAGTGGAACATCTTTACTGATAACACAGGCAGCAGAGCAGACACACAAAGTTACTTTAGTGTTTTTTTTTTTTTTTTTCAAAGACTTTCACAATGGCTGTGTAAACTACATTCAGACTACGTTAGTGGCAGACATTGACAAAGCCACTTCAACTTCAGGTTTAAGGTACCCATCAGTTTTAAAACCCTGTGAAACCCTTTGTTTACACAATAAAACTAAATAACTGTTATTTATCTCTTTGAGAAAATGCTGTCATTCCAACACAGATTCTGCTGCTGATAACTGGGCTCTGAAACTAACCTGACAACAGTATTACCAAATGAAAACTTCACACTGAAAGGTTTACAGGGATTAAAAACATCCGCTGCTTCACTTAAAAGTTTTTTGGACCTGAATTTACCCTTAAAGCAGAGTGTAAATCATGTACCAAACTAACAATCGGGCATTCTCCTGCCAGTTAGTGGAGCGTGCGTGAATGTCAGTGTTCCTCTGTCTCTGTTTACTCTGCTGGGTGATGCAGTTAGTGTATTCCCCGCTGCTGGCTCCTGATGGTCTGCACGAGCTACACTTACCCTGCAGGCAGAGGGCTTGGTTGTCTTGCCAGTAATGGACTGCTGAAGGAAGAGTTTCGACATCAGGTTAGAAGGAATTATAGACCTTAAGCTTGACTCTGGCCTGCAGGGTGAAGGAAACGCCCTCAAAGAGAATGGGAAGAAGAGGACTGACCCCACAGATAAGGCTGAGTTCTGGTGCATGTTCCACCATTCTGTCAGGATATGATCCATAGCCCACATCTGCCACAATCAGATATTGTGGCAGATTTTGTAAAGCTCTGATGCAAATCTGGTACAAATTTTGTCTGACTGTACCAAATCTCTTCACGTAATATAAAAAAACGCATGTTTTTCTACTTTCCAGGCTAATTGAAAACTTGACAATATATTTACTACTTAAACTTTACAGTTTCATAAGTTTAAGTTAGAAACCTTTTATCTTAAACTTAAAAAGAATTAAAACATATTTTATTTGCTACTTTACAAAAGAGCATTGCTTGAAAATTTGCTGATTATGTTGATGTTATTTTAACATATCAAACATGTTTATACACTATTTTAAATTGTCTTCAGCATATTTAGAATTAATATACTACTGTTATATCTCTATTTTCTTTAGAGTTATAACACCATTATTAACTTTGGAACTCCGGTCAATCTTTTTGTAATCTCAAAGTTATTATATTCAGTATAGGAAACTCTCAAAAATGACAGAACAGAGCAACCTTTCTGTAATATGTTCAGCTTCCTGTTATCTTCTAGCATCCAAATCCTGCTTGCAGCAGCCCAAATTAACAGCTAACTTGTTGTCATAGAAATATATTGTCCACAATGTTCTAACATCCCTTGTGCTTCAACTTTTAAATTCACAGATAGTGAGATCTAGTTTTCTTCCTAAAATAGCAACATTCCCATTGAATAATCAGTCAGTCAACAAAATAAACAATGTCTTAATGATTGGCTATGGCTGGTGAACTACAGGTCAAATACTGAAAAAAAACCCCTGATTTTTTAAATAAATGTTTAATAAATTAATCAAAACTGAACAGTTTGATGTTTTCCCTTCCACCAATTAGCAAATCACCACCATATTCTTTCACTTTTTCTTTTGAGTGTAGAAATGATTGGTTACAAAATATGCAAAACTACTTTCTTCTGGATTTCAAACTCTCTCAAGGTACTTTCAGCACATTTTATTAATTTCTGTTACATTTAAAACCTCACTTAAAGTTAAGACATACGAAGTCAGCATAGTTAGCAGGTCAGCTCTAAAAATAAGAAAATCTGGGCAGTAAAAGCCTGATTGGTGCACCTCTAACATGAACAAAGAGGTCTCTGGATATAGCAAAGGACACAAACAATGCTGCATTAAAACAACCTAAAATAGAGAACAGTGGTTTTGATGCTCATTTTACTTAAGTGGAACTGGTGGTTTTCCATGAGTTGAAAAAACAAACCCAATGTTTTTCTAAGATTTCCATACTCTAAAACTCCTTGTGTCTTTTTGAAAAGTAAGCCAGAATCAAGAGGGTTAACATTTCACCAGTTAACAATTACCATCTCATCAGCTATAAGACCAAGCACATCATCACTACAGATGAATCATGAATGAATCACTGAAGATAAAGACATGGAGATTACCGGTACATCTTTCTTCTAGCAGAAAACGGAAGTACAGTAATTTGTTCCTGACAAGACATTTATTTAGCCGTGTTTGTTCATCACATCTCCACTGGTGAATTTGGGAGACAAAAAACACACATGGCTACATATGCCCCAATAAGCAGCGATGCTACTAGATAGACAAACAAACAAACAAAAAACCACATAGTCCTTCTAGGTCACTCTTTCAAAGTTTTTTTTTTGCATGACAGTTGAATTACTCATGCCCCCTCAAAGCGTACATCCCAATGTATAGGTCTGCTTCAAAGTTCTGCTTTTTATGAGCAGCTCTATTTCTAAAGTACGTGTATAAACAAAAGCTAGTGTGCCGACAGTGAATCAGCAGTCTCTGTGACTGCAAAGGCCTCGGGTCGGGCCGCTTTTGTGTCCTGCCAATGCTTACATTAGCTGGAGAAAAGCTCAAGCTGCTCTAAATATTCCTTGTTGAAGCCATCCATCTTGGTGAAGAACTGAATGGACGCATTCCAGGAACTGGACCACTGGCAAAGATCAACTGTGTGAAGTTGGATTGGATCTTGTTTCGTGACAATCTATACTTAAATGTGTTTTCTTTTAAACCCAGAAGCCAGGTGAAAGGAGTTTTGTTTTCGGTTCTTTGTAGGGAAGAAATGAAAAATATTTCTTAATATGAACAAGAATTAAATATTATTTGTTTGGCTGTTGTTTATACTTAATTTACATCAGAACTTATTCAATTATTTATTTTATTACACTAACTGGATTTAAAATGAAAGATGCTTAGATTTATTCATTCTAATAATGAAAAACAACAAGCTTCAGGAAGAAATTTTAAACATAAATAAAGCAAAAATGAAGAAGTAATTAGCCAATAAACTGCTTTAGATTTAAATACAGGACATTGCTCGCGTGGGTCAGGCTTAGCCTAATCAAAGCCCAGTCAACTGTAGCATAGCTAATCAGGGGCCCGGTAGACGGGCCATGCATGACAGCCAGCTACACAGCAGCCAGGTCTGCTTCATCACATCCTGCTCACTTCCACAGAGCCCCCTAAGTAGTTGTAACACTGGGGCAAGAATACTGCTCTGCTTCTCCAGGTGAGAACAAAGGCTCACTCTGTGGGACAATGAACGACACACAGACCAAAAGAAGGAAGGTGCCAAGGCATGAATCTTTAAACAGGTGCTTTTTGTTACAATTACAAAACTACACCCTTTTTCTGACAAATAATACATGAGAGGAACAATAGTAAGATGATATCATCAGCCTATTCCCCCTAAAATAGACAACTTTACACTCCTCAAAGGATCCCTGATCTGAATTAAAAGAAAAAAAAAGATCAGATCAAAACTGAACAAATTTAACATGGGAGCATGTCCATAAATTAGAATGTCTCTGATAAATTAATTCATTTCACAAATTATATTCAAAAGTAAAATACATGCAACAGAGTCATTAGACAGACATACCTATTTTAAGCCTTTCATATTGTTGTAGCTCATATTCCGGATTCATCTTTATGTTTGTGGCTCTTGAAGCACCGACTCCAGCTGCTGTCCAAGTCTTGTGTAGCTCATTTAAACTCTTGATCTGGTTTTGCTTTATAATACTTTTCAAGAATAAAGGTATCCCTGTTGCTTACAACTTTTCTTCTCTCACAGTTCCACTTAACTTTCCATTCCGGAAAACGACCCCCAATATGGCCAAAACAAAACAGTTCTGCATTAAAACTCATTTTCCTGATCTTATGTAATATTTTTTTCTATTTTAAATTTATAGATGATGTTCACATTTTCAACAGAATTTTATTTTAAAAATATTTTAATACCTCTGTATATAACACCCAATATTTATAGATTTTGGCTGTCTTGCTATAATTTCATTAATATGTATGCCCTTTTATGACACTTCTAAACATTTGTGAGACAAAGATAACATTAAAAAAACAAAACAATCCCCCCCTAAAATGATCACATTTATGGAAAATGCCTATAATCTTTCATTATATTAATCATTTGATTTGAAAAACACTGCAATCAGCAGTGGGTGGTTTACCTGGTTGTCTGGGTGGTTAACAGTGAAGTATCCCACACAGATGATGACTTCGTGAAGCAGTTCTTCAGAGGAATGTTGGGTACAGTACCAGAGCAGCGAGCTGACGATGTGTCGGAACGCCAGAGAGAGGCCCTCAGCTCCAAGAACAGACTGGCAAAACAACGGATAAACACATCAGTGAGCACTCACTCTAATTTAAACGTGAGGTGTGTTTGATTATTTCTAAGTACCAAACAATACAACTACCCAAAGCAATAAAAGTTTAGAACTTCTGTTGGTGAAAATGCACAAGATATAGAAGTAAATCAAACAGAGCATAAATGTAAAACAGCCGAATCCTGCTTAGAAGCAGAGATACAAGGAGGAGCTCAGAGAGTATTTATTAAACATGTCAGTGTGACAGAGCACCGTAAGATCATTGCAATTTGCACTAAAGGTTTGGGCACGTTAAACAGCTGTAGACAATATCTGAGGAGCGGCTTGGAGGGCTAACAACCAAATTTAGGCGTTTCTTTTTTGTTTTATCTCAGTGCTATTTTAGGTATTAAATATGTATAATTACTTAAACAATTTAAAAATAAGAATGACAAAATCTGAGTTCGAAAGTCACAGACAAAAGAGGACAGATTTCCAAGATCCCGGATATGATACAGCTTACTCCATCCAATCGCATCCGACACAATACAAGTCATTTCTATTTCATTAGACCCTTTAAATTCTGCCTTAAACACCATTTCATGAGCTGATGCAGCAGAAGAGCGAGCCAGCGGCTTAAATTTTGATCAACCGATCACTACTGATATGTATAAGCTGTCGCAGAGAAGTAATGTGAAACACAAGGTGATTACAAATCCCAGCCAAAAAAGCAACATAATTTAAAATGTTCATAAAACTTTGGCAGGGAAAATGCTTTCATTTCCAGCTGTTTTGAGTTGACTGAATATGGCGGGTCAGTGACAGGAAGTTGCTTCAAAGTAATTACCCCAAGGCATTAAAATAATTAACAGCATTCTGGCTCGCTTGTGTGGCTCTTAGCTTGTGTGGCGACTTAAGAAAGCAAAGCTGTCACGCTCTCCTCCACAGAGTGGGTAATGTATGGCTCCTTGTACAGTGATAATCACTTGTGTTTCATCCTAACTTCATCCACTGGGCTCTCTAATCCTCCCCTAGAACATGACCTGAGGTCAAAGGTCTCCTGTGTTTACGTTCACAGGTCAAATTAGTCCCACTGAGAACAACTTCTCTTTGAATGGCTAGCATTAACAGGCTTCAAGAATATGTTTATATGGTCCAGAGGGGAGATTTAAACACTTTTGGGCAATATTATTGAGAACCTTCTACAAACACTTCAGTGAAATTGTCATTTCATGATATATGTCCATTTTGAAGGTATTGGCAGTAAAAATAAAAATGACGGTCTGCTACAAAAAGAGATTTGATAAAAAAAAAAAAAAAATTAAAAAATTAAAGAAAAGTAAAATAAAATATAAATAAATAAATACCTGAAACGCCGATAAGTCAAGAATGGCAAAACTGTTGAGGAACCGGATGCCGTGTATAGCCACCTGGATGACCCCAGGGCCGTAGGGTTCTTGAGTCTGGGAGGCAGACTCTGGCGAGAAACTGTGCAGCAGGATGCAATAAAGGGTATGCACCACTCCCACCAGGTCAGTGGACTGCAAAACGGCTGTAAGTCCAGTTGGATCCTGCCGTTTATTGTCAAAAATATTGGGAGCCCTGGTGGAGAAAAAAAAAATTATTGCGCTGTTTAACAAAAAATGAATATTTCAATTAGCAATAGAACATACTTTTTTCAACTTTTTATACATTTTTTATTTTTAACAAAAACATTTAGAAAGAACTTTGACTGAGCCGTGTTGCATTGATTAGATTAGACATTAACCATTTATGCTCAGGGGAATCCGGACAGCTTGGGCTAGACTGCAGAGTGTGTAGTATGTGCTTATAACATTTTTTGCTGGCGATGAACTTTTAGAGTGATGCACTCTGCTGGAGAGGGAAAGTCTAGACCTCCCGTGAGGCAAGACTTATAGCAAAAATCGCTTCATGGAAATTATTTAGATTCCCATAAAGCATGTCGAGAATTATAGACAAGACTTTCTTTGAATCTCTTTAATTGAAATCAATCCCACATGTATTTGATTATATCCACAATATTGACAAGAGACAGGAAAGCAACATGCTGATCAGCAGAAATAAGACAAGGCAACAACTGATGACCAGCATGGAAAACATTTTACTTTCAGTAAATGCATCAAAAATAACATCAAACCACTGGTACCTAAATCTGTTTTGGTAAGGAATTTAGAGCAAATGATAAAAGGATCCGTTTTCTCAGGTACCTCTCAAGAACATGCCTACAACTTTTTAAGACACTTTGTCTGAATGTGCCAAGTCAACTACACAGCTTCTTACCATGTGTTTGTTTTTTTGTTTTTACTAAAAATTTATACTAAAAATGAAATTGTTCACTGTAGGGCTGTTAGTGTTAGGTGTTCTTGCATGTAGGCTACAAAATAACATTTTTGTCTCATCTGATAAAAGCTTCTTCCATAGGTTCGGTGTGTCCTCTTCATGGCCTGTAGCATTCTTATCGCCTCAGTAGTTGTCCTTCACCTGTGTATTTGTCAGCTATGTTCACTGATGATTTCTAAAACGAAAATCTGAGACCTTCTTAGAACAACTGCATTTTGTATGCTCTAAGAATAAATTAGACACAGATGGACTGGCTAATTAGAAGACATCTGAAGGCAATTTGTTGCACTGGATCTTATTAGATATACATTTTTTTTCCTCTTTTTGGTACAAATTTTGAAACGTACCTCTCCTTTCAGTTTACTATTATGAAATCCTTTGTGTTGGCCTATTGCATAAAATCCCAATAAAATAAAATGAAGCATATAGTTGTAGTAGCCAAAAAATGTCAGAAATTATTAAAAAGCTGAATACTTTTGCAAGGTAAATTTGGCTTATACTTGAAGGTTTTTACTATGCAATAGTAAAAGGCATCTATAAATAAAGTTTGATTGATAGCTATATTGATGTATTTCTAAATAAAAAAAAAATGCATTGTAATACTGTCTATCCAGAACAATTATGTAGTAATTGCCTTTAATTAGGCCTTCTCGGGTATTGTGCGCCCAGTAAAAGCATTCAGCTGCTGGAGTCAGACTATTTAATACCCCTGCAGCAGCAGCATCTATGATTTGCAGCCATGTACAACAGGAGTGTGTTTGACCTCGGGATGAAACCTGCAGTGCATGCTGATACTTGATGTTAGCCAACAGGCTTTGTGTGAAATATGCTGCTAGGCGAGAACAGAGCCTCTAAATGTGATTATAATCCCCTGACACAGCAACTGGCATGGTCCAAATATTTCTGTGGCCCGCGGAACGTTCTTATAGATGACATATAGGCTGTTAGCAGAACAAATCTTAGAACAGATGAGCTAAACAGGTACCGCATTACATCCTTTATTATTTTTTTAAGGCAAAGCTTTCTTCCTAGTTGTCTTCTGTCACTATTTCTGCAACCATTAAATTACAGCTTCGGATAAAAAAGAAACATCATGTTCTTCTTCTGCAATGTTCAGAGAGTTTTTTCCTTTGAAGTCAAGAATGGTGGTGCTTCTGTCCCTTGGTGTGACTGTGTGCTTAGCCTCTGTCAGCGGCGCCACTGAACCTCTCTGAGTGGAGGTCGCCATGGCACATGTGGGTGGGCTCCCCCCTGCACCGCAGACTAAGGTTTATGGTGAGTGACAGAGCACTGGGTCAAGTAGATCTCTATCTATGTGTGCAGTAACAACAGCTTCACCAGCTTGCTGGCTGGACTTTCAGAGGAACTACAACCATGAGACTGCCTATGGATCCCGGTGATGGTAAACTATCAGTGACAGAGTCTCTGTCATTACTTGCGCAGAGAAGTGTGTATTTGTCAGGAGAAGATCAAGACATTCCAGAAACATTTAAACTGTCTAATAAAAGCTCACCGTCCAGTTACGACAAAGCACAGCTCACACATTCGGTTCAGCAGAGACGAGGCTTGCTCCAGAAAAGCAGACATCTTGGGGTGCTCATCTATAGGGCTTTGGACTGACAGGAAGCATCCATACAACTTGTCAATCAAGCCCATGTTTACTACGTAACTGAAGAAAAGGAGAAGAGAGAAAAACGTTACATGGTTTATTGAATGTGCTTCTAAAACAAACCTTTTTCTTTGTGAAAGGCTCTTTCACACAAGCAAACAAAGGCCTTTACTGTGCATACTCCCACTGCACTGCAACTGTAAGCCAATACCTCACCTAAGCCCTCCACCCCCAGCTATTACTGTGATATCTTCAATTTGTCTCTGCCAATGACAGGACTCATGATCATGTTCCCTGTACTCTTTCAACCACAAATCACCCCTAATAGTGTCATTAGACGGCTGTTGTGGCCCCTGTGCCAGCCCTGCTTTGGGCCCTTGTCAGTCTGCTGACCCGGGGCTAGTTTTCTAGAAGATTCTGGTATGCAAGAATCATTTGAGTAAAGCGAGTTTACGAAAATCTAGAGATTATGGCTGCCAGTCGAGGCTTCCACATTAGTACTGGAATGACTACTGTCTCGTTTCCACTCAGGGGTACGGCACGCCAGTTATTTTGTCTGATTTTATTGTAAAAGTGGTCCATACAATCGACCCCAAACACACCATTCCTGAGCCGCCTTCAGTTGTAACTCCGAGGACCATCGTACGGTACGATGTGAGTAGAGATACTGGCTACAACAGTCTATTGATTCGGGGACAGAAAAACATCACTGCTTGCAACAAGCACAACACATAGGCGTTTAGGTTTAACCCTGAATGTGCATTGAGAGTCACGAGTGGTGACTCTCAATGGGCAGACTAGTTAACTTTACTTAACTAGTAAAGTTAAGTCTTTTGGTGGATTTTCATACCAGCTTGACACTTCTAAGGCCCCGTACACACGTAAGCGATTTTGGGTGTATTCTACTTCTATTTGTTTTTTTTTTTAGACAACAATCTTCCTCTACCTGAGCTGTGGATCTATGTCGACCCTACTCAGTTACCATAGTCCCCTTGGCTTCTTCTTGGATTGATGCTCTCCTTGAACAGCATGTCTTAGTAGCTTTGCCATACACTTTCATTTTTGGGATTACGAACTGAACAGTGTTCTATTAGATGCTTACAGCATAAAATTTTAAACACATTCCTGTTTTAACCTTCCCCATAACATTATTCTTGACTTGTTGTATCCCAAGGTCTTCATTGTGCAGCTTTGTGCAATAAAATGTGGAAATGTAAGAAGGCCCAGACGGGTCAACAAAATAAAAAATATAACAATAACAGCTAAAACTGAAATCATCTTGGCAAGTTAACAACTTCCGCTTTAGCATCAGTTCTGTTGTGACTTTTTAATGTCGTTTCTTTGGCATTTGCTGACCCTTCTGGGCAGACGTAGAAATGGCTTAATGACAGTTTGGTATAGTTAGAGCTGTAAAAACCGAAATGTCTTCTTCTTTTGTCCTTAGCCATGCATATATTAAAGGACAGTAGAGGTAAATCTTAGGTTCATACTTGAGATCATCAGTCTGACGAGACAATTTTTCTCAGGCACTGCCCTGACTCTGGGGTTATGCCCGGGTCAGTGGATGAGATTGGTGTGCCTGTGCAGCTGCTCTGTCCAGATAAATCATTGCTTGTGGGAGGGATGGTGGAAAGACTTCACTAGTCTACAAAGCTTCAGGGTGTTGGGCCTGCCTTTCCTCACAGTCCACATTTCTCCATCACTATCACAACTCTTACAGGTCAACCAAATGGGGCTAGCCTAAATGCCAGGTTCAAGGGGACCTTTCTAAGCTGTGGAAGTGCTTGTTGTTTATGTGGATTTGTAAGCGCCACAGGAACTAATATGAATTAGAATGAGTTTCTGAATGTGTAAAAAAAACAAAAAAAACAAAAAAAACAAGGACGTGCTGGAACCTGGCCAGAGTAAACTCATTCTCACACTACTCCCATTTTAACAAGATACCACTTGGATCATTTCCAAGCTTTCTGACATTTTCTTAGCCTATTCCTTACATATGACTTGCTCTTTAAGAAATCGGACATTCACCAGCAGTAAAGAGGAGTTTGAAAGAAAGTAGGTAAAAAGGTACTGAGGTAAGAAAAAGGAGGAACCATGTAGGAGGATGAAATACCCAGAGTTGAATACAAAAGGACGAATACCTGATAAGATCTTGAAGTCGAGTGCTGTAGGACTCTACAGCAGAGCTATTGACCTTGGCACCTGAGGATGAAATCCAAAAGTTTTCACATTGGCCCGACTCAACAACGCAGAGAAACAGGGGCTTCAAAATGGCAGCAATGGTCTGAAGCAGGCCTGTGGTGAGCCCTTCAAAGACCTGTTTGTTTATACTGCAGCCAAAAATGGATTTGTCTTCATCTGGAACATACAGCTGATGAAACAGAAGAAAAAGAAAAGCATAACTAAGAAGAATCTGACAAAAACAACTCAACAAAAACACAAGCGGAAGCTAATGTCATGTTAGACATTGTAGTATCACTGACCAAAGTGATAGTACTTGGTTAGTAGAGACTACTTGGTCAACTTGGATTAATAAAGGTCCGTCAGTAAATGCAAAAGGTAATTCTCAAAGGCTTTAGTGTTCAGACAAACCTGAAGATACACCAATCAGAGATATGGTGATCACCTTCAGATTATCAGTATTGAAAAGCTCTAAGCTAATGACAAGCTTTAGCCAATTGAAAGTGCTGTTTTAATTCAATTTCCTACTTCAGAGATACATTGAAAATGTTTTTGTTTTTTTTAGCCATAACATGCTTTGAGTTCAATAAAACTGTTTTCTCAAAAACAAACCAAAGCCACTAACTTGTCTGTCTTTGAATGTCAGGAAAACTACAAGGTCTGTACAATTTTAGTAAGAACACTACATCGTGATGTTCCAGTTGTGTTTAATTCACAACTTTCTTATTGTGACAGGTAGCAAGTGGTCACACTTCACAACTCAACATTTACATTCGCACTATATACATTTGAAAAAGGCTACAAAAAGATGTATAATTGTGCAGTGTACAGTGTAGCCTCCTGTACAACCACCAAGAATGCAGCATATGGTTTTTAAATGGTACATCAACAACAAAACTGGTCTTTTCCATCAGCCATTGTACAACACATACAGTGGTAAAACTAGTTGACCAAATCATGCTAGAGCTCTGATCTGATTGCTAGGTGAGGGGCTGTGCTTGAATGAGGTTGCTAGGTAACAGGGCAATGCCTGCCGATTGCAACTTTATAAATGGGAGGTTTGTGAAACAGCTCATTTTCTAGGCACCAAAAAAGATGAACTAATTGCCAGAAGATGGCTAGGTGGTTAGTAGAGACTCAAACAGAAGGACAAAAACATGCAAAAACTAAATTTTGCATAATAGGCCCCTTTGAAGATATCCAAATGTCTACCAGTATTCCAAATCCACCATGTCTCAAGACAGACACACAGAACTGGACTCTTACGGTTTCCTGTAATCTGCTGAAATTCAACTCCCACTTATGGGAGCCTCAATGAACTGACAATATGACCCGATAGGAAACACTTTTCCCCCTAGAATCTTAAAACTTTTGTGCTTCTTCCAACCTCACAAACACTGAAAATGGTCAACTTTGATTCCTCCTCCCAGAATTACTCCCACACCGAAGAGTGCTGTTGTCAGTGCGGTATGGGGAAAAAAAAAAAAAATAGGAGAAAATCCTATTTTTACGTTTTAATCACTGGTTTTTGATCTATGCCTAGCAGCTCCTAAAGTATGGAAAGATCTGCCTCTTCACATCAGACAGGCCTCCTCACCATCTGTAAATCCCATCTTAAAACCTGTTCTTTTTTCCGCAGGATTTTAATACCATGTGAGATTTCGAACATATTATCCCTTATTTATCTTTTATTATTCTTAATTTTTGTAATTTCACAGCCATTTTGTATCTTTTTAATCTATTTTTTATTTTCATCTATCTATCCATTTATGCATCCATGCATTTCTGTAAAGCACTTAGGTCCAATGTGGTTTTTAAAGTGCTGTAAAAATTTAATTGGTTTGGACATTCTGCCCTATTTAAAAAAGAAAGCCTTTGAGAGAAATTAGACAAACTAGTAGGATAGCCATCCTTCTCATCTGCATTCCAAGCATCATATGTAACACATAAGCAGAGCTCCACAGTTGAAATTTAGTGCCTTTGCTTTTGTGAAACCTGGCAAAGGTAAAACATTCACATTTTCTCCAACAGCCAGGGTGAATGCTGACAGCGTAGGTAAATCCACCAACATTCTCCACAAATCTAATTAAATGAGGGCATGCTCAGTCCAACCCCCACTGCTGCACTCAATTGCTAACACACGCATACCAAAATGAGATGTGCACTCAATATGTGCATGCCTATGAATACAATAACTAAAGAAAGCCTAAGCTTAATGGTGATTTTTAAAACTTTATCACAACTCACTATAAAACGATGGTAGAAGTGAGCATAACTGCTGAGCTCAATTTACACTGAAAAAGAAGAAGAAGTTCATCTCCCGCAGTGCTGCTGGAGATGTCCATCAGCAGAGCAGCTGCTGGGATGTGTTTTATATAAACTGGAGTATACAGGCTAACCTCTCCCTCTCTGCCCCGAGGAAACACGACTGCTTTGGATTGGAACTCGACTGAAAAAGGAAGCCCCAGCAGAGTTCATGCATGCACCACAACCCTGTGGCTGTGCCTTATCCTGTCTGTGTTGTGAGTGTAGAGCCGCCACTGTTGGATGTTTGGAGTGAGCTGATGTTTACAGTCTTTCTAGCAGAGTGCTGAAGGATATGGGCCGACATGTCGCCGCAATGCAGCCTGCTTGCCTTTTCTAACTGAGCACTCACATTCCCTCTGTCAGGAGGCATCTGTGGGGAACACTGGGACTCACAACTTTCAGTCTTGCTTTGCTTTTCCTTAACACTGTGGTACACTCTATGATGCCAGAAAAAAAGGCGGAAACTACAAGACCTTTTGTGGGAGCAGGCAAGTGATTGAAATAAAAAATATATATAAAAAATGATCAATTCTTTAAGCAAATCAGGCAAAAATGAATAATTTTCCAGGTTGATGGTAGGAACATAAAAGTTCACCATAGATATAAATGTAAACATATATTAAGTAACAGGTTGTACCTGTATAAGTAGCTCTCAGGGGCTCCTCATTTGTACGTATTGTTTCAGTAGGTTAAATTCCAGACTTTTGAGACCTTGTAATATCAATTTAAGACCTATATTTTTAATAACTCTTAAGTAAAATAGCTTAAAAACTAACTTGCTTAGAAACACAAGTAAGTTAATAATTACATTTAAATTAGCTTGGTGAATTTTGGCTTTGCCATGTGATTCAGTAGCTTTTCCACTTAAGATACCAAATCGAAGTTTTTTATAGCCAATAAATTAGTATCATAACAGGTATTAACAACCAGTTAAAGCAAACCACTGACATCATATTTTTTCTGACAATAAGCCAGTTGCGCAAGAAGATTTCTTTCGGAGCGTTGTTGGAGTGACTTAATGCCAGCCGAACAATTTCTTCCAACTGGGCTGTTTGCTGCCCGACATCATGAGCCTTATAGTGTTGTTAAGAGTATAAAAACATCTATTTATAATAGATTTTAAACATGCATTATTATTATTATTATGAAAACAAAATTCATCAAAATATGTTGGAGAAAAACTAAAATAAAATCTGTCTTTTGGCAATAAATCTTCCTGCGTAAAGTCAAAGCCATACAGAGACAAATATCGCTTGAAATATATAAGTTCCTAATTATAAAAAGGTTTCTTTACTACACTGTTATTTTCTGTATTTTAACAGTACTGCTAAACAGTACACAACAAATGCGGGCAATGGTAATTTTACAAGTAATTTCACATCAGTACTACATTTTTGTTTTATTTATTTTTTCTTTTTTAATAGACCTCTCCAACAAGATGGAATTTAATTTTTTCAGAGCATTACATTATATCCAATTACAATTATTCTTGCGATATCAGTGTGTTAAATTATGTAAATGGAAAGGACTGCAGTAATATTTGGAAGCTATAAAAATTCCACAACCAGGCATTTAAACTCTGCTTGTCAACAATGTATTTAGGTAGTAAGATGGGCTTTAACTATTCTTAGATCTAATTACAGAGCTTTGCAAAATCTTTACAAAATGTAAGCACAACCTCCACAAAACTACAGAACGCACTGAATGTCAAGTTAATTATCAGTACAAATTTCTAAGATTTTACAGCAAATTATTCAATTGTATAGTTTTGCAAAAATAATAAAGATGTAGAGGCTACAATTCAGAATATATAGCAAGGTAGGTTTGTTGCTCTTTTTAGACAGAGAAATGTGTTCTAATAATTTAAACCTTTTCCTAAAGTTTAAATTGATAGTAAACATGACGTTTTAACTAAATTAGTGTGAGAAAAAAAAAATCTAGGAAATGCTTTAGAGGTCTAATCACTAAATATTTCATCCTTTAACTATTAGTATCTAAAATCAAAAATATTATGCAAACCACACAATGTTTGTCTCGACTTACTGTTAGTTGGTGAAGCAGCAGGTCCATGAGGAAGACTATCTTGTTGCTAAAGAGCACATAACTGCAGTTGAAGGTGCAGGAGGAACATACCAGACAGTAGGTATTTACAGCAGCACAGAGAGATCTAACAAGAAGAAAGACAAACCATTATCAATCAGTAATTCAAATAAAACTCAGGTTGCAATTCTTTTAAAAACACGCCAGTAATAAGTCATTCATGGGACCTGGGAACCAGAAAGACTATATATATATATATATATATATATATATATATATATAGATA
>CAEFZY010024465.1:0-18193 GCA_903066815.1 Brachyrhaphis roseni | reverse complement strand
CTATAGTTATCTGAATAACTCTTAATATGTTATGTTAACATACCAGGCACGTTCTCAGTTCGTTGTTTGTCATGTAACGTTAGCATACCGTACTAGCCTGTTGTTTCCTCTATTCTATTTTTACTGCCTTTCAAGATGACATGTCTGTTCTTGGTGTTGGATTTTATCAAATAAATTTCCCTCAAAAATGCGACTTATACTCTGGTGCGACTTATATATGTATTTTTCTTCTTTATTATGCATATTATGGCTGGTGCGACTTATATTCCGGATCGACTTATAGTCCGGAAAATACAGTACTCAATAAAAATGCATTAATCATAAATTACATTTTATATTTATTTGTACATTTAAGTGAGAGTCTTACATTTACATTTCATTAAGCATTCCAGTATTTTAATAGCAGATTTTGATGTTGTAATCCAATGGACTTAAAAAACCCATAATGTAGGTGTTTGGTTTTAATTGCGTGCTTAAGCAGGAGAATTGTATTTTTAATAGTGCACTGTCCTGACAGTACAGTTAGAGACTGTAAAACTGTGGTCACCTAAGATGCATGTTCTAAGAGCTCTGCCGAGACAACACTGTGATGTATGAAGTCACTGACAAAGAAAAGGGGATGTGACAAAGAGGCAGACTATTTGATATTCAGAAGAGTGGTCTTCTTCAGAGTGACCTGAGCAAGTAGTAGACGCCCTTGCAGTTCAGTTGCTGAGGGACAGTATAAAGAAAAAACAGAACTTAGAGTTTGAATTAACTGAATATTATCAAAATTATTGATCGAAGTGTACTGACAGGGATGCCTGCACTTCCATATGGCTATGTTAATTGGATTTTAATGTTAACCAGAGTCCTTGTCTCTGGTTAACAGAGACAAGAGCTCTGTTGTGAATACCACTGAGCCTAAATCTTTCAAATTACCAAGTTCTATCTAATAATGGACTGCCTTTTGATTTTTAATTTTTCACATTGTTGAAAGCGTTAAAAGACCCAAGTGTTACTTGGAAGTATGTGGGCTGAACTGTGTGCTGTCTTGCCAAAACACTCCTGTTTGGATTTGTAGTCTGTCCTCATGGCAAATTGCCATTTTAGATTTGCCCCAGCTGAAACTCTCTTCCATCACAAGATGTATTTCTGCTTTGAACAGCACCCAGACAAACTCAACCTCTTGCCAAGTGCTCTGCAGCCAACAGTGAGAAAAGGATAATCAATAGAGATTTACAGGACTTTTCCAAGGCATGTTTGCATAACATTTTTACTGTCCCTTAACTGTACAAATATCAAAGCCTAGTTATTGAACTCTCATGAGGTCAAACACCTCAATACCTCTTCCCATATTTAATTATTTAACACATTTGTGCATAAAATGATTATGGGAAACTCTTTTATTTGTCAGGGCCATTAAACTAATTTATGCTCTATGGTCAAAGGGCAAATGGAAATGATTTATGATAGACCATCATTCAACTCTTAACGTTTTGACCTTTCCTTGCTTTTGAAACAACAAAGTTTGAATTAAATTGTTGTATGGTGATTTAGTATTGTCCTATGCAAATGAAACATGAAGTAAAGGAAGTAGGTTGCTAAATTAAACATCAGATATTTAAAGGACATTTATATTGAAACATGTATAAGGTTAATTAGTGGTCATGAACACATAATTGTAATTAAATGTTTAACTCCATTGTACATATAGGCACAATAGACATTAGGCAGTACCATGCATAAAATAGAAACTAATGGATGCAACATTTGACATCAGTGCCTTTGAAAAATTATCTACTGATCGCCGTCTATTGTGCTGACATTTCCATCAGAACTGATGTATGCTCCACCTACTGAATGAAAATCAATTGGTGGGTCCTCCCCATCTCTGTTGCCAAGATGGTATTCATTAAAGGTGAGAAGAGCACACTATAGCATAATGAGCACATAATAAAGGTACTTAAAGTCCACCACAGTGCTTATTCTCTCAAAAAAGCAAGCACATGTTACAAAATGCTTTTATATTCCTGAATACAGGTGTGACTTTAACCCTTTTAAGACATTTTTCATAATACTTCACACACCAGACAGAACTATTTTAAGGGGTTAGGCATTGTAGAGAATGTCTTAAACAGCTACAAACAAAGGTCAGATCTTTTTTGTTTGGTCTATGCATTTATAAAAGCAATTTGGTAATGTAACAGCACTATCTTTTGCAGTACATTTCAGCAAAGATCTCCTGTGACCAGGAAACCATCTCAAAACTTGAACGTGAAAGATGTGCTGCCTCTCACCTCACCTCTGCAGCATGTGCATTACTAAGAACAGTTTTGCTTGTTACTTAATTACAACTTTTCTTTACTAAGGAGATTTTGACCTGTAATCAACTCTAAAACACAGCAGCTTTGATAATTTTTTAGTTCATGATTTCAAATTATGTCAAGTTTGCATTAACTAAGTCTATCATTATCCAAGCATGAGAACATTTTGACAACCCCTCTTTGATATGCAGTGAATGAGCACGAACCACAGAATCTGTTTGATTTCTTCCCTTTATTCATTTTTCTGGTGGTTCACTCATACTGCTGGATGTTCTTTTCGCTCACAGCTATGAAGATGGGGACCATCATAATGCAATACTCTTTACAGAATTATTAGCTGATATTGCGCTATCTTAAACAACAGTATGTATGAATATGAAAGCTCCAAAATTGTTTTAATTTGTATATATAAAAGTTGTCGGGTTTCAGATCCCGCCAACTTTTAGTCCTTTGTGGTCGTTAGTCACTGATTATTTATACTTATATAAATTTAGCAATATTTAGTGTTGTCCTAATCTTTTAATAGATGTTGTTTTACGACTTTATATTTTAAACTTCTAACTTTACATTTAAACTAAAGCTTTACATAAAAACACTGTAATGACATGAAATCTGTTTAGTTTCAAGTTTGTGTCTTTTTTTAATGCACAATTGTCTACAACAACCAGAATTTTTTACTTTTATGAAACTTTATCTTTCTATAAGATTGTTAAGATTATCTAATGTAAGTGGCTTTTAATTTGTCTGTCAAAACAATTATATTCAGTTTTCAGACAAAATCTTTTCATTTTCTGCAGCTTTCCTTAACAGAAAGCTAAAATTCTTTAATTTTGTATTCTTTCAAAACGGGGTTGTGCAAGCTTTTGTTGCCTCTGGGAAAAAATATTTGTATTTTGGATTTTTGAGTTTTGTTTCCGGGATTGGCTTCAATTTTGAGCAATAATGAGGATAACCTTAAATGATTAACGTGAATTTATAGCTGCTTTGTCATCAAGTCAAAAAGCCTACATACATATAGCTATTGGGGATGAAACCAGCTGACTGAGCAAGTGATGTGATGTGGAAAGAGACAAAGTCTGGCCAATACAGCCATTAGCCAGGCATAGACAGGAGCTGACCAGTATGATATAACATACCAATGCACTTTCCTGGTAATGTTTGTGAACAACATGATAGATTATTTGCAGCTCCAATTATAATGACAACATGTACAAACAAGTGTTTTTTTTCCTGCTTCCATTTGAATCTTGCTGTAAGTAAAGGCAAAATTAAAATCAGGAGATCATCAGCTTTTTTTCTGACCAGCTATTGGTTAATACATCATAATAATAGCTAGCATCCTTCAGCATTCAGTTTCTATGCTCCTGTAATCTAGCGTAAACTTCCAGAAAACTGCAAAGCCTTGATTTCAAGGTTTTAAATCAATGGTTGATGTATAGCCTTGTTTTAGTAAGTATTAAATGGAACATTGATCAACATTTGCTTGATGATTTTAATGATGGCAGTTGACAAAATGTAAAGTTTATTGCTTGTACTTTTGCGCCGCAACAAAAAATGTATAATATATACATGTCCAAGTTTGATTGAGTTTATGGAATTATTCTATGGCGGAAAAGACAATGTAAAGGAATTGTCTTTTTGCCATTTAACATTGTCCGCATGCACAAAATTTCCTTATGTAAACAATGACATGTCGGGGGTTTATATTTGTAAATCTGATTATGATTAAGTCAGTGCCTCACCAGCTATGAACCTCACCGCACGTCACTGGTGGTAACCCACATCTAAAAGAGTACTGCTTCGGTAAATTTGACCTACAAATACATATTTATATATTAGACATCAAAAGAATTACACAATAACACAAAATACAGAATGACAGTAATTAAAATTTTAACCCAGACAAAAAGCAATAAAACAAAATAAGCTGAAAATACAGTCATATTTATCAAACTAGAAAGCGTGCTTCGATGAAGCTCATTCGTCAGATTAAAAGTACCTTGAATATGAATATTTTGTACCTTTTCTGTTTTTTGCTTTGTCCAGGTTAAAATTACTTGAGTACTTTTCCATTGACATTGCTGTTGCTTGACGCATTGATTGCCGGTTTTCCACTTGAATTAAATAAAGATGTTAACCATGAAAACATGTAAACAATTCTGCTTTGTGACATTTTTCTTTAACCAAGAAAAAATGGTTTTCTTGGTTTTTTCTTAACCAAGAAAAAATTTCAGTCTTAGATGAAACATGCAATGCATGTAAACAATTTATAGTTTTATTCAAAAATTGTCAACTTTTACATGGAACAAAGAAATGAACTAAAGAGTGTATGACTTGTTACAGTCAAGTTCAAATATTGGTTTCGAAAATGCAAAATCCTCATGCCATACCATCCACTTTGGCATACTGACTGCTTTTCTTCATCTGGATGGATGAGGGAATAACACAATAATGAACTTTCCCCAGCTGTTTTTACACAATATATAAATTATAACTCTATGTGAAGGAGTTCTCTTATGACTTGGTCAAACATAAAATGACTGGCCAAGGCCAGAGATCACTTCAGTGAAATTTATAAATTTTTTCTTCAGGTGAACAAATATCAGGTACAAAATATGTACAAAGGACATCCAAGGCAAGTTTAAAATCAGACAAACAGCAGTACCTTCAGTGTCATAGTCCATCACCTTCAGTGTGACTTCTCTGTAGTCTAGCTGCAGACTGCTTCCCTGTGGAGCAGAGCCCTGCTTTTAAAGCCACAGGCTCCGCCCACAGAAGGTCCAATCAAGCAAACAAAAAAAAAAAAAATAGAAAATCTCAAAAAACTAAGTAATTACTTCTAACTCAAATAAACTCTTAAAGTATACAAAATAATAATAATAATATGAGGAAAAAATTAAATAAACTAATCAAAATACAACACTCAATTTAATAGAAAACATCCAGCACATTCTGATGACATCACCACATCACATAATTCCCTCCTGGTGCGCCACAATCCGGAAACGATCCCGTTTGAAAAATAGAGCTGGGAAATGTTTGAAACTGAAAATAACAGGTTATGATGAACGTTAACTGAAAGCAGGAACACCGCGTGTGCACCCACGATGAACCGCGCCAGCCCAAACTGCAACAAAATGTAAGTTAGCGGTTGTGCATATGTTTGTATGCGTGCTAACACGGACTCTATAATTAAGACCCAGCTCGTGACGGCTCCTCCGTCACACTCTAAAAACACAATCTTAGAAGGGAGACTGAGCGAATAGCCCCACATCACCATAGCTGTCTTTAAACTTCAATAAAAAAAGATTTTAACATTTTGCACAATAATTAACCATGTTTACTTTAAAACCACAACTAAATTTGGCAGATATTTATTTTGTAATTCAGATACCTTAAATATGACTGCAATAACTAGATGTTGAATTATTTTCACAATAATAGGAATAATTTCTTTTTGGAAAAAAAAAATGCAAACATATGTTATTTTACATTTTTATATAAAACTTTACAAAAAACTTTATATACGAAACCAACCCATGTGCCTGGGGCATTCTTCTCATGTAAACATATCATCCGTTGAACCAGATGTCTAAAAATATAATTAAATATAACAAAGTTTAAAATAGAGACAGAGCATGACTTGATACAGTATGAATACCCAAGAGAATACAATTAGTATGGAGATGGAGTACAAAGCCTTGCCTCCAGATTAACCTTTTAAAACATGTTTTTCATTTATTTAATCTTTCTCCATCTTTCTTGGCAGATGTCTTCAAAATTGCATCTGATTCTGCACTATGTTGGAGAACAAAAGATAATAAGAATGATCTCAGAATGTCTTTGGGCCAAGATGGAGATGAATTTTTCTGAAACACGTTGTTTAATGAGTCATTATTGCGGTCAGCCACTGAAAATAGATGAGATAGACATTTTTATCCTGATTAACGTGCCTAATGGGTTTGCCCATAAAACCAAACTGCTCCTTCAGTGAAGCATGCTGAGACTGTCTCTCTCTCATATTTTCAGGTCGATAATGCATACATTAATCCATCAAAATTGACAGTGATCATTAGAATAATAAGGAGAGCACATATTTGATATGAAGTGTCTTGCTAGCTGTTGCCAATTGAATAAAATTGTCTGAGACAAACCTGCAACCTTAACTGCTGAAGCCAGTAACCAGAAGCCAAATGTATAAGTCAAAACCTAAAAGTTCTTTCCCATAATAAACTTTTCACTTTTGAATAAATATACTTTTTCCTCTAAATCTGGCATAGAAATAGACATGGCTTGTGGTCCTGACCTTAGCCTCAGTAGACAAACACACACAGTTAAGTGTCTGCAATGTACTCTACGTACGATCTCTATTTACAGAAGTGTTATAAACCCATTGCTAAAGGCATAAACATAATTTATAATGCAAGCTGTAGAGTTAAGGTGTGTGCCTGAACTTGGACATGTGCTGCACACTTGGGTGAATTTTAGTTTTCCTGTGAGACATTTTTTTAAACAAATGTGTCAGAATCTTGTGCCAAAGAGAGCTAGAAAATGTTTGTGTTGAAGCAAGATCAAATTTCTCACCTTATTAAAAATCAGTTGTGTGTTTGAAACTTGCCTTTAATTCCGACAAATGTGACTTTTAAAAAAATTCCCACAGGCAACCATGAACTCAAGCCGATTTAAAAAAATAAAGTTAGAAAATGCAGGCTGAGATGGTAGTGGATGTTATACGTAGGGTAATGAAGACCAGTGGCCAGCCATGTCGAAAGGTGTCTTCATTTCACGAGCAAGAAGTCTACAAGCTAAGTGCGAAGTGTAACTTAACTAATCCAATCAGAAGCCATTCTTGTTAAGTACTTGTGGCAAAAGTATAAGCACTGGTAACAAAAAATTAAGCTTAACAGTATGAAAATACATATTTAACACAGCCCTTTACATGAGATGTAATGCCATCTGCTTAATGTTATTTCTCAAGGTACTTTAAGTCTGACAAAAAATGCCTACTTAGAAGTCATATTCTAAATTTCTGAGATATAGCCTACCCCTATATTATTTACAGTATGCAACACAATACTGTGAAAGAGCTATTTAGAAACATGGTTTGTCTTGAGTACAAACAACACAGATTAATGTAAAAAATAATTTTAAATAATCAACATGTACCATTTAGGTGGAAAAAGGCCATCATTATTGTCATCTACAAGAAAGATGAAAATGGAGAGCCTAAGAAATTCAACAGCTTTAGCCTGCTTCCCTTCATCAAAATCATGTTTTCAAAGATTATTCAATCAGAACTCTAAAAACACAAAGACAAACCCAGCAGGGAGGAAGAAGATAGTTTTTGAACTTAACAGGGTAGATGAAATTAAATTTTCACCCATTGTCAGCTGATGAGAGAACAGATCTTTGCATTTAAGGACTCCATGCATGCATTTGATTGTGTTGACCAGACCACCATGTGGAGAAACAGAACATGTGCCACAAATGATAAATGTGCTTTTCAAATCAGCCTTTGAAGGTTTAACCAGTCCGGTTCATATTTGGCATAACTCCTC
Organism: Brachyrhaphis roseni; assembly: GCA_903066815.1. Classification (NCBI taxonomy): domain Eukaryota; kingdom Metazoa; phylum Chordata; class Actinopteri; order Cyprinodontiformes; family Poeciliidae; genus Brachyrhaphis; species Brachyrhaphis roseni. The sequence continues at coordinate 10,329 of CAEFZY010024465.1, read as the reverse complement.
TGAAGAATTCTCTATGAAGGCAGGTGCTAATAAAATGAAATATCTCTACTCTTCTTCAATGATGTCATCAATCCATAATGCAGATGACTTTTGAACGCCAACAAATGTGTAAAATTTGATGGAAACCAGTTTGAGAGCAATCTCATTTACAGATGACAGCATAATTTGTGCTCTTGATTACGCTGAGGCTACAGTTATGCTATAGTCTAAAGTATTTTTCACTTTCTACACCCTTAAGATCTTAAAATCAGAGTGGACAAGAACGTTGGTCATCTTCATGGTGTTCAGATTAAATTGGTGCAGTACTTGACATATTCCGGCTCGCTCATAAAATGAGAACAAGAGTGGAAACACTCTGTCGAACTAAGTCTGAGGCTTAAGTGTTCCTGTTCTTCATGTAATGCAAGAAGACGAATGTTTCTCTAAGAACGAATTTGCACCTTTTTTCTACTTTGATTTTCTCTAAGCCAGTGCTTCCCAACCCTGGACCTCAAGGTACACTATCCTGCACATTTTAGGTGTTTCCCTGCTTCAGCCCAGCTGATGGCTGATTAACAGGTGATTGTTGGACTGTAATCAGCTGAATGAGGTGTGTTAAGATATAGAAACATCTAAAACATGCCGGGCGGTGTGCCTTAAGGACCAGGGTTAGGAAATGTTGGAGGATCTTGGACCTTTAGAATTTTTAAAAGTGGCGTCTCCATAGGTTTCTTGAAGTTTCTCAACATAATATCATATATAACAGTGGTAGGAGAAGCATTGCTGTGATGATATGCTGAAGGGTGAGTGTCAGAAAGGTTCATAAAGAGACAGAGGCCAAATTCAAGGCGTCAGAAAAAGCTATGATGTGAAGTTAAATTTAAAGTTAAGTTGTTTTAGATCTATATGACATTTGCATTGCAACTGAAGGTAACGCAGTTGATTGTGGTATAAAATGGCACTATGTGCCTGGAAAATACCGCAATACCATTCCCATGCCCTCCCTCTTAAAATGGACAGATTGAAGAAAAGGGACTTTCTCAGAAACATCTTTGAAAAAGATTTCCTTCATTCTCAAGGTATTTACCCTATGGAAATACACCCCAAGAGAGGATTCATATATTCATAGTATTTTCCTGTTGCCTACAGAGGACCTATGCATTTTTCATGCTTGTACTGTTTATACTGTAAAAAGCAGACAGTAAAATTGAAAAAAAAAATCTTTAAAGGCATCCCTCCTTTTTTAAAGTACTTTGCTCTAAGTAAGAATTCTTATTTTTTTGTAACAAATTTGCTGTTTAATGTGTTGGTAGCAATGATATGCTATTTTTGAGAAATGTGTTAGCAGATGCTAAAATAGAACCAAAATGGCAGCCTGTTGGGTGGCGGACTAATCTGTCAGGAAACACTGTATTGTCACTGTTTGCATTTTATCTTTCACTGTAGGAATTCACATTCCAAAGAAGCAAAATAAGACAAAAGATTAGCAACCAGTTATATTATAAACAAGATCCACTCTCATGTATTAAATAACGGTTTCAGTCGTTTGTTAAAAATATCTGCCTAGTCTTAATTGATTATGTTTATCTATTGTTGTCTTTGTCTTATCCGTGTGTATCACCAAAAATATTGTCTAGCAATCCTCAAAAACATCAGACTTATTTTTTTTTTCTTGGCATGTAACCTTCAAAAACTCACTTTCAAAACTGGAAAAATGTGAAGTTTTCAGAGAAATAAGTCAGAAAAGGCCATGCATTTCACTGTTCTCACTTTTTCTAGCATGTGTGACACGTTGGTGTTGAGGCTCCTCATTAGAGGAAATACGTGGAGTGGCTGTCACGGCTGACATAGGTATGAAGTGCACACAAGGGCAGAATTTGTGCTTGTGTTGGCATCCTGTCTTCACTGTGACTGCTACCCAATCTAGATTGTCGCTGAGTGTGGTTGCAAGGCATATGACCACTGTGCTGACCCATAGGAATTATCACATCTACTCTGAGGTCTGTCTGTCACAATGGAAGGCATCGGTGTCTATGTATTTTGAACTGAGCCAATCCTGACAAAGGGTACAGTCTGATTGATTCGCTTACGTTTACGTGTGGTCTCCCATCACTAACTTCCAGTGTTCCAGCCTATTAACTTTACTTAAGAGTGATTTCCTTGGAGACACAACGAAAAAGCAGTTTTTTGGCAAGTGAGCAGGCATGTCAAATGACTCAATTAATCAATTTTAGTGGCAAATTGACAGCATTTAAAGTATGTAGTTTTATCATAGCTGCCCTGCTGTTTCTCATTACATTTATATTCGCACCTTGAAATGCAGCATGAATTGAAAATATAGAAAAAGCTTTGCATGCACTGAGGGCACATAAGGCTTTGCCAGCAGTATTCCGGAATTACAGATTGTTCACTTTATGTTCTGTGCCATCACTAACAGGTTATCGTAATAGACCTCTGGATATGTGTTGAAAAAGCCATTGGTTTTTCAATGAATCCTGACTGGCTGGATAATTGTTTCCAACTGACTGATCTGCAAACATGGGATCTGCATATGCTATTTTGGATAGTAGCTGTTGGTAAGCTATGCTGCTATAATCTGTTATCCTTCATTACATTAATTTGTTCATTTAATGTAAACTTTGTGCACGCCAGGGCAGGCTTGATAGCATTTCGAATGTAGGGAGAAGGAAACTGTGGTAGTTTTTACCCTTTCCAAATGGTCTTTCTATGAACTCAGCCAGACACTTTGAACAAGAGACAAATGGCATAAAATACACATTACTGCTTTGACTATTATGGATATAATGTCAACCTGGTCTCTATCAGCACATCTGTAATATGAGATGGTAATACTGAGATGTTTGATAAATCTTTGTTTGACTACAGCTATTTGCTGTATTGGTAATTTTTCAGCTTCCAATTGTTATATGCTATGGACTGTTGCTCTAAATGATGATTACTCTATATGAGTCATGAACGGCACCAGACAGCTTAATCCATCACAGAGTTCAAGCAACCTCTGTTCCCCTGGTTTCTGTAGGCCTTGGTGAATCTATAATATTTATTCTGGGTGCAGTCACAATTCACAATCAACTGAGTTTCCAGATGTTCAAGGTCTTCCAAACAATCATATGCAAACAATTAATTTAAAATGATTCAATATAGCAGTATTATTGTGTAATTATTATTAGACAGTGTTCCTTTAAAACCTTCTTTCAACAGACAGTGAAATAAAATGCAGGGTTACCAAACAAACTCTATCCATTATCATTATTGTGATATTTATTCATTCAATAAACTAGAAAGTACAACTATGAAATATTTTATTGAGATTTTAAAAATATGTATTTACATTTTTAAGTTAGCCAAATTATACCATAGAATGTGTTTGAAAACTTGCTTGCTCTCATCCCGATATATGCAACATGAAACATTATAGCTCAGTATTTCATTTACCTGCTTTACCATAAACAATAAATTGGAACTAATTGATAAAGTATCGACTTACATAAGTAGTAATCTGTGTAGTGCATGGTTCTTTAACAAACTGAATTCAAATCCTTGTGAAAAAGTCAATTCTTATTTATAAATCTTTCTTGAAGTAAAGTTTCAGTTATTTGACATATGCAAGTGGCAGATCACTTAAATGGTACTGGTAGTTGCTTGTTTACTTTTCTTTAGGTGTGACAAAAATACAAAGAGTGTTCAACTTTGCTATTTTGATAGCTGTGGTTATCTTGCCATCAGCTGCTGCTGACATTGTGCGAGGTGTCGTCAGTTCAGTCGCTGCCAGAATGCAAGATCAAAACTTGAATGCATTCCTGGAGGTGAGTTCTGGAGATTTGAGGCTAAATAAAATGGCTGGACAAATATAAATTCTTCTCTTTACAAGAGATTACTATTTTTATTGAGTTCATCTTTCATCACAGATTGAACTCAATATTTATTTATTTTTTTGAATAGCTAAGCACTCAACCTTTGTCAAGTTGTCAGAGCACTGAAACACTGACAGAAAAGTGTCAACAGAAAAGTTGGGACTGAATTGGTGTTTTAACTGCAATTGACTGGTAGCTTTAAAGAGAGGTTTTGGAGAGAAGATAATGACATCAAAACATGTCTGAAAGGGCAACATGGAACAAAGAAAAAAGCTGTACTTCTGCAAAATTTTAAAAGCGAACTTGGACTGAACTATATGTTTCTTGTATAAAAGCTTAACACCTGCTGGAGATTGTGCAAAGCTGTAGATTTTGTCAGCTTGGTTAAAGAAAAATGTTGGCAAATCTAAATAATATAAGCTTCCAAGACTACAATTTTTTATTTATTTGCTGGATTACATTGTTCACTACGCCCAGCAAGGAGTACCCAGAATATTAACCAAATCTACAAAAGTTTCTTAGATACAGATATTGTAGGAAATGTAACCAGTTTATAGTTTTTGGTATTTTTGAATATAAATATCTAACTCGCCATACTTTTTCTTCATGATTTTCTATTCAAGCTTTCACCCAAACAAAATGGCCAACCCATGACAACATCTTTATAACTAATTGCTTGAATGATATAATTAGGGTCTCTTGGGGTCTACTGGTCCTGAAGGACTTACCACAATGCTCTTTTTAGAGGATCACAAAGATGGAGACAGTGCCTCTGCATTGAGTATAGGGATGCAAAGTGGCCTCTTGTGTCTATTCATCATGCCCACTACTCAGAGGCTTTTTCCTGCTCATTAGAGCTTCACTTACAGTCTAATGAGGAAGCAAGAGGGGTGTTAGCCATGGGGTGGGGACACACTGCGGTCATTTTATTTTACTTTGAAGGTGACCAGTTTTTTTAATGAAGGTGTACCCCTCACTACATGTAACCTTTCTCCTCTGAGTTGTTAAACTCTTCATCACTTTGTCTCTTTAATTGAGTGTTTTTTATGTTTTTGACTGTGTCTTTGATTTCCTTATACCTCTCTGTTTTCCACCGTCTGTTTGTCATTCACTCACTGGTGCTCTTTTTAGCTCTTCCGTCTCCTTCACCGGGGTGGAGGCTCTTCCTGTCATGAATAACGTGCATCAACTGCAGAGGTCAAATGAAATGGGTTTTGCAAGATAATGACTGGAGTGATGGTACCTGGGCGCCACCAGATTGTGGCGTGTCTAAGCTTGTCATAAAACGACAGGGGAGGAGGACACTGGTTGCTCCTGTGTCCTTTAGGCATTATGAATGTCAGAAAAAGCAATGGCAATGCGCTCCTGTTTTTTTAATACCATCTCTGCAGCTCTATGCACTTTTCTATTTAACACAAATACTGATTTGATCATTTTCCTCCTCATTCAAGCAGAAAAAACCTCAGTTCATCCACAAGTCACAAATCTATATTGCAACATGTACATTTATGAACTACATCTATAGCTAGCTGACGTACATATCTGCCAGTTCTGTCATCATGTGATGAAAGCTGATATTTAATGCAACTGTCTCCTTGGTATTGAATGACTTTGATGCCTCTCTCCTCCTTTACAAAGTCAAGTTCCTACTTTTTTATGTTGCCCCCCTTCTTGTCCTCATGAGATTTACAGCTCTATTGAGTGTTTCCGTTCTTTACCTCTGACCGCCATATTTAAAACCCAAGGAAACATATCAAGCTAACAGAATTGGGGGCATCACTCTGCTGTCTTCTTCCACTTTGCTGCTCTAAACACTGAGTTTCAGCTTAAATTACATCCCATTAAAAGTCAATGAGCTGTTGTCACATTATAACAGGCCTTGGACTTGACAGCTCACAAAATAATCTATTAAACCTCATGAGTCACTGAGAAGTGTTTGTACCCAGTGAGCAACAAAAAAAATTATATTTGGGACAAATGACTATCTGTCATTGGAAGAGTGGACCTGCAGTGAATAAGAATATTAAAGAATATTAATGAATAACAATAATTTAAAAAATAAATAAATAAGACTACAAAAGATAAGTTCAATAATACGTAAAATGTGTACCTTACAAATGCTGCGCAGTGACTTCTGAAGATGAATTTTTGAAAAGTTAGATATTTCAGACAAAAAAAGAAGAGAAAATTAATATGTAACAGGGTTAGAAAACTTTACATTGAAATGGAATAATCAGCAGTTTCTAACAGCTTCGTAGATTTCGGCGACCATTGTATTTCTGGAATGATTTATGGATCAAGACTCAAGGATGACAAAAAATTCAAGCTGCACTCTTCGAATGAATATTTTTCTGATATGTGCCAATGCTTCAAAACAACTTACTTGCAGAAAAAAAGTTGTATGTTTGACATATCGATAATACTACCATTATGGTACCCATCTATATAAATGAATACCCTATTTTATCCTTGACATGTTTACAACATATAGTCTAACAGAGATAGTAATTTACACGTCACATTTTCTTTCAGTTTGAGAGTGTTTTGTTAGGACTACTGGTAAGTCAGTAACTTAGATAACCTCATTATGTTAAAGGTTGAAAAAACTCCTTCTAAGCGATGTCTAAATATGGTGGACAAATAAAAGGTAAGCATATGCATACATAAAGATATTTTGATGTTCAAATGTGGCTGAAAAGCTTAGTGCTGGAGAAAATATTAATCTCCATCATGATTTTAACTACATGATTTAGGATAAATTTGTAATGTTTGTATCAGTACTATCTTTGATTTCGCTGTGGCAGCCAAAGATACATGGACTTGTGTTTGGGTTTCTTTGTAATACATTTGCTTTCTCATCGGTGTGGCCCTGTTCTTGTAATTGTTTGAAGAATGATGGTGGGTGCCCCAGGAGTGTAGGTTTTCTAGGGGCAGATGCTCACAGCTGATTGCACCAGGCCCCCATGATGATAACCCTGGGCGGAGGTGAGATAGCTGACCTTGTGAGCCAGTTCAGGGTTTTGCCAAGGATGTCCCTGATGTTCCTTATTTAGAACGCTTTGCTAAAGCGGGAAACTGAGACAGATGCACTGTGCAGGGATAATGGTTGACAGCAGGGATTTCCATCATTTAGCTTTATGCCTTTACTACACTACCTTCCCAACACCCTATTCTTCCTATAACTACTGGCTTCTGATTAAACAGCCACATTTACTATGAGTACCTGTATAAGATTTGTAGCATGGATGCTTCGCAATAAATATACACAACATAGATGCACAGTATGACACAGACATTAACTGATCCCTCAATCGTGTGCTCTGCAAGACGTAAGCCATAGAATTGTTAGAACAAGAATAAACACGCAAGGAAAAAGTAGGGGAAATAGAGCTGCTATTTCAGTCATGTTTAGACAGTATTTTTGGAAATTCATTCATATATATATAAAACGAGCTAAAGATATTTGTATTGTAGCAATGAGGGACAGATACAACAACACAGAAATCCCAAATAAAAAACTGCCATCCTGACATCTTATTAATTAACATGGTTGCTTGTGTGCATGTCAATGCTTCTTTTTATCTTCTCCAAGCTGATATACAATCAATTTGCAACCAATTCAGTTATTTTTTGACACAGAAAAGAAAGATACATAATTGAATGCACAAACAGAAGTCAAATAAAATAATGAGAGTAAACCAAAGAAGTATTCAAGCGTTTAGCATCCACTGTCTGTCTGACATTTACCTGTCGTTTGTGGTTGAATTTCTCTCATCGTACTCACTACACACAATTATTGCCTTCTCAGAGGCGTGAAAAGAGCTGTCAAAAATAATATTGTCTGTTGAAGATGTTGTTTAGAAACTTTTAAGCAATTTTGATATGAACCACTTTACAGCTATATTCAACCAGCTATGGAGCAGTTGTGTCTGAGCTTGTCAGACTGTCTTTCATTTTTTTATCACATCGTTGCACAATTATTGGGTCTAAAACAGCTAGGTTTTGCTTCCACTAATATGGCTTTCTTTTTCAAAGGAATCTCTTACTAAGGACTGCTATTGTTGTTTGCGAAACCAAGTAACTACCAGCATGTGTTTTAAAGTGTGTGTCTTTTTCATGGACATATGCTATGATAAAAGATTTATTTTAATCTTTACAAATTCAAAATTATTATCTTTATCAAAGATCCTACAGCTTTTTATTCTTCTTTTATATGTTAACAGTTCTTAGTAACATAAATCAGAATCAGTAGGTCAAACATCAGGAAAACATATCTAAATAAAACACAATTCAGTATCTGCAAGAACAAAAAAAATGATTAGTTCATGAGTGTGTATAAGTAATGACATTTCTTTCCTTTATAAAGGTTACACATAGTATTTCACACCTCTCTATATTTTGTCTCTAGGGAAAGCAATATTTTCTTCTGAAATCTGTCCAATCCCAAGGGATGCCTTGTTACATCTTGGGTAATATAGTGCAGTGCACTGCAAGGCTAAATTTCAACAGCAGTGGCTCTTCATCTTCTTTAAGTAAGTGAGTGGGGATGTTTTTTGTTATGCTTGTTTTTAGTGCAAAGGTGCTGCTCTTTGTCAAAAGAAAATTTATGTAGTTTAATAAAGAAAATAAATAGAAAAATAATTTTGATGGTACATAGTTTAATATTTATTGCGAAATATTGCTTAACATATTTGGGAGACTTTTGGGGGTTTATGGACTTATGTCACAGGGTGACCAGCAACCAACAAAATTAATATAATGTCCTGCTACTATTATTTCCACAGGGAAGCGTATTAATCACAGGTTACTAAAAATTAAGTTATCAAATTTATAAAATACATAAATTCCTGACATTTTAGCCATTGATTTCATGAAAATAGTCATGTTTTTGTTTGTTCACGGTTGCCCAGATCCTCAGATTTCACTAAATGGAGCATGTTACCCAGTTCAGCTTATGTACACAGGAATTAAAATGACCCAGATAGATGCACTCCTCATCTTTTTTGATCGCTTAAACCTGACAGATGTGATTCATCTATCCCTGCATACAGCCTTGCATTAATATCCCCTTCCTTCTCAAACACAGCTACATGCAATTAACACAGTATCTCTTTTACAACATAGCGAGGGGGGAATGTGCATGTGCAAGAGCTGCAGTTGGCTGCAGCGAAGTAACAAATGCAACCCAAAATGGAGGGACAACTATGAATACCAATTCCTTGTGCTTCCGCTCGTTCAAGACAAGTGATATCGATCTTTCTCGTATTTCACTCACTTTCTTTTATAAATGCAGCTATATTTTTGTTTGTGGTTTTTTTATTTCTGTATAATATATTATGTTCAAGTTGGAGACGGGAAACGAAAGAAACAAGTACATATAATACAGGACAACACATAAATAATTCATAAATGAGATAGTGAGATTAGATAAACTGTTATATTCTGGGAAATAACTTGTTCTTTCTTGTGCTCTTTCAGAGAAACTTTGTGTCCGGTTAGTTATTCTCTCCTTGCATTCAGTTTTCTGCTTTAGCATTAGAACAGGAAGGGCTGACTTTTGAAAAAATAGTCATTCCAGTTTTTTTCTGCACCTTTAAAGCATGCAATGCCTTTCATCGAGTGTACTGTAAAGAAGTTACCTAAAGTGCTTTTGAAGAATAGGCTATATTACCTATCGGAGATCTTTGTTGATGGGTCTCACAATAAAACAGCCCTGCCTGTCATTGTAACAAATTGTCGGACTCACATTGATCTACTTCTACTTTTTTCATTTTACTCAATAAAAAATTATAATGTTTCTATAATGAGAGGATCCCGAAATTCATCTCACAGTTCCTGCCCTGACAGCTGACTTTATGGCTCGGTTTTGTCTAAAAGACAAGAAAGTGACGGAGGGGAATAGCTGCAGGTTGAAAAAAGGAAATAATTTGATTGTACTTGGAATCAGTAGTCAGAAGTGCAAGGAAACATAGGTACCTAAAATAATAATATTAAGAATGCATGTTGCTGTAAAGAAAAGAGAAAGAAAATAAAACCACTTACAAATGTGAGTGGAGTGGAGCCAGTCTTTGTAAAATCATTTAATTGTTCCTCTTGACTGTTTTATACCAAGCCTTTCCTGTCTGTACAAGCTATTTCAGCAAGAAGACTTCCAACCATGCTGGCACAGTCAGTCTGTTGCACTAGAATCAGGATATCAGAATGGAATCAGGATAACAACATACTACCGTAATTTCCGGACTATAAGCCGCGACTTTTGTCTAACGCTTTCAGCCCTGCGGCTTATACAATGATGCATCTTATTTATGCATTTTTTCTAACAGCCACCAGGGGCGCTCAAGCAGAAAAGGTAAGAGTCAGACAGGTGGAATATATGTGTAGAGGAAGACGCAAGTTCAATGTAACGTAACATGTCTCCTTGCTCAGGAGGAAGATGAAGACGGCTCTCAGTGACTTTTACCGGTATGTTTTTTTT
>CAEFZY010024455.1:0-14157 GCA_903066815.1 Brachyrhaphis roseni | reverse complement strand
GTTGATTGGTGGGCGGGGCAGATGCCTTTATAGCTGCGCAGGCCGCTGCGAGGTGCATGTGTCCTTGTTTCCTCTGTTACATGTTGGCTGCCTGCCTGAGTGGCTTGTGGATTTGATCTGCTCATCTGAAATCGTAAGTGCCATTTGTGCTATCTGGCTGGGATTGTGGTTGGGTTCTGGTGCTATACCTGCCGTGCGTTTCTGCAGCGTTGCTTTACTGGCGTTAGCGGCTGCGGCTGGAGGTTGTTGCGGCGTGTGGCTTGCATCCGGCCCTCGCCTGCTGATCCGCTCCTTCCCTGGTCGGCTGCGTTCCATTCCTGGGTAAGCTACCTGCTATTTACATTTTAATTTACTTTACCTGAATCCAGAATGAATTAATTTTCTGTTTTAGGGACCAGATTGCTTGGCATTGCAGCGCGTTGGATGCTCTGCTGTCTTGTTTTGCGGATGTTTGTTGGGCCGCTCTGAATAACACTTGTTGCTGCTTGGACAAACTGAGTAGTGGGCGGGGCATGACTCCTTTGGACCTGTTGAAAGGACTGTGAAATTGGACGACAATTTGTTCCACCGTTTGAAGTGTTGATTTTCCTTTTATAGTTTGTTTTTATTGTTGAAATTACGGATGTGTTTGCTTTCTTTTGTTTTGCTTTACTAATTTGTTTTCTTTTGCATTGCATGTTTTTGTTTTTTCATTTATATATATATGTATATATTTTGGAATAACTTTAATTGTCCATATTTTCATCTGACCCTTTTTCCTTCCAGGGACCAAGTAGTAGGCCTGAAGCCACGTTTTAAAAGAGAAATGTTTTAAGAAAATTGTTTAATAAAATATTGTATCTTTAGCCTGTGTTCCGGTGCATCTTGTTTAAAAAAGATTTCCCCCTCCCCCTGCTGGTCACAACAAGTTCAAGAGGATTGACTCAGTCGCTCAATGGACATACATGCAATGCAGAAAGAAACTTCAGAAAAAGACAACAAAACATAAGCTACATTTCAGACTCACTCAGCACAATATACGTAGTTCATGAAAGGACAACTGGAAAAACAGTGAACAAGCATGAATTATTGAGAAAGGGAAATGCACATTTCCTCCAAACAAATATGGTAGCAAACCTCAGGTCCAATACTGCTAGAATGTCTTTAGAACAGATAAGATGAAAGTAGAGATTTTTGCCCAGACACCTAAGTGTTAAGCGTATCAAGAAACCAATTATAGCATAGAAGCAAAAACTTTCATACAAATTGTTGGTCATGCTGGGCGAAGTATGATGGTTTTGGCTTCTTTTGCAGCCACAGAGCCTGACTACACTGTGTACTGAAGCACTGTGAGGCCATCTACATGAAAGCTGAAGCCTGGATAAAACCTGGTTATGAAACAGTGATAATGAAAGCAGCAAATCAATAGAAAACAGTGGCTTGAGAAAGAAGGAGGGCTTTCAATGGTCCAGTCAAAGTCAAGTCGTCAACAAACCTCCAGGAACTAGAGCTACGTTAGACAGAGAAGTGGACCAAAAATGTGAGTTAAAATGTCAAACTACAATGGATTGCTGCGAAAGTGGTTTTACAAGCTATTGAATCAAGGGGTGTACTTAGTTTCCTCCATGACTGTAGGCAGCTGCTTTTTTATCTCTGTCTGAGCATTGAGCAGAGTTTACAGTTAACCTGAGAACATTCAGTTTCAGCTCATTTCTGTTTTCTCACAAGCCCCTCGTTGTTTATCGACGAGAGCTGGGTGGAAGGTTCTGGATGAATGCTTTTACTTAAGATCAGCAGCATGTATGTATCAACAAGGCTCATGATTGACCCTGCAGGCTTCTGTACTTTTCCCCAGCTCTGTTTTTCTGCTCTGGCAGGACTGTTTGAGGTGAGCTTGCAGGGGGCAAATCTGGATTATTCAGGAACACAGCTTCATAAGGCGACTTCAAACATACATTTAATTTCCAAAGAGCTCAGCTTCTAATAACAGCTGTGACCACAGTGGTTAAAACACACTGAACGATTAGCCTGTGGCTCATCCCTGCATGTAGCACCACTGTGTGTTCACAACCTGCTGGAGTACTCAAACACACAAACACATACATGTTGAGTAAAACACTGCTTCTAGCTGAAGTGTTTCAGAAAGGCAAGTTTAATAAAAGAGGCGGTAAAAATTTGTTCTCATGAAAATGATGAAAGCAAAATAAAACCCACAGTAACAAGAATTGAAAATTATTTATTGAAACAGTAAAAGATCAGCAGTGGTTCACCAAGAACAATAAAAAAAACCCAAATGAAGGTAAATATTAAATGTTTATATTTAGAATGACTGTACCGCTGGTAATGGTTATTTTGTTCCACTTCACATATTAGCAGTATTGGTTTCTTCATAATCAGGCTTCTGTGGAGATAGAAGAAGCCATGCTTTGTGGTCTATTTAAAGACACATCAAACCACAATAATGTCACATACTACAAGTGACTCACACAGCTTTATTAAAACTCTTTTCTGTGCATCAGAACAACAAATAGAAGTGGACATAAGTTCAGTTGTGAGAAAAATAAAATATACATGGAGGACTCACTAGCACACTTCAGCCAGCATACCTAGGTGGGCCCCATATGGAATAACTGAGGGAAAACAATATGGATCTCAAAGGTTTGGTCTGTGGTTTTCAAACCTACATTTGGAAGGTTTTTAGTAGAAAACCTACCAAATGAAGTTAAATATTAAATGTTTATATTTAGAATGACTGTACCATTGGTAATGGTTATTTTGTTCCACTTCACATATTAGCAGTTGAAATGGACCAAAGCCATGCTGGCTCCATGTAGAATCACCATGGAAACCACAGATCAAACCTTTTGCCCTCGTTTATCCCATATGGGGCCCATCTAGCTATGCTGACTGGTAGGTAGTGCATGTAAAAAGTGTAATTTCAGACTCACAATCCTGACAAATAAATAAGGTAAGAAATGAACAAAAAAAATACTAAAGGGAAATATAATGGGAAAGAGCAGGAGGATCTGGCAATGAGTGACAGAGAACCGGGAAGATTATACACTGGGAAGAGTGACTACTGGAATGTTAGACTGATTCATTCAATGCTGCTGTGTAAGAGCTGTGAGTGATGGGAGTGGGAACAACAACTGAGACAGCTAATTGTAGAAATGACAAAATAATGTGAAAGTGAAAATAATGAACATAAGAATTAGGTAAACATTAACTAAACTGAGCATGACTACTTCACAGGTCACAAGTGATAAAGCAACAGGGTGAAAGATTACCAACCAGAACTCAAAACAGAACCCAAATCAGCACCTGTAGAGTCCAAAATACTAAACATTAATTATGTAAGTGTCTCAGCTGAGAGATAGCATACATGCCATATCTATATTACTACGATAAATTTATGGAGGTATTTGTAGAGTTGGCAAATGTCAATAATGACCTGACAATAACATCATTGAATCTCATGTGTTGCTCTGAAGATGCTCTGTCTGCAATTATGAAGAGTCCTTCTCCTCAGAAGGCTGAATTCTTTAAGTGACTCCAACAGCAGGGCAGGATGGCCTGTTTTATGATTAGTAATAAATAAATAGGTCAGTAAAATATATTTGGCCACTTAGCAAAGAGCATTTGAAATTCAATCTGAGATGGTTGAGCATTCATTAACCCTCTCAGGCTCAAATTAAGTTGTAGTTGCAGGAAAAATCTGATATTTGGAGAAAAATGATCATATGGGGTAGTAATATACAATTCAGGCTTTTTTTGAGAGAGACATTTAAACATCATTTCAACAGGATTTAGCTATTGTAAATCTGCAACATCTGCCTGGAGAGGGTTAAAGCCGCAGTGTATAACCTTTACAAAAATATTTTATTTCCATATTTGTTAAAACTGCCACCATGCCATGACAGTGAAAAGATCAGTCTCCTCCACCTCTTCCCACTGCTACTATTGCTGTCTGAAGAAATGCACCACTTTAAGCTTGTTCCTGGCGCTGCTGTGAAACTCCTCCTTGAAAGCAAATGGTTAGTTTCCTTTCATTGCATGCTGCCAAGGCTTTGAGAAGTTGAGAAGAGCCTCCTGCAGATTCTTCTCCTCCCCTCTCAGTGTTTGGACTCCTCTTCTTGCTCAAGCTGCAGTCACGGGATGCGATGGAGCAGCCGCTCACATGAGCTCATACCTGTCAGCTGCTCTGAACTTTGACCTGCTGCCTCACATGTAGGAGGAGGAAGAGAAGGAAGAGTGTACAAACAAAACTATCATCATCACTGTCATTAGCAGTATCAGCAAAGTCATGGAGTTTGCACATTTTTACTACCTTATGTCAATCTTGCTACTCAGTAAAACTCCAGCTGTTTATAACAATTATAATTTAATCTTCTTTTGTCTTTTCATGTGTGCTGCAGTGCAACATATTGAAATATATGGTTGTTCAACCGTGTGGGTAGAATATTTTGTTTGTCCCACCCATAAAGAGATATTATTATGTATATTTAGACATATAAGGTGGACTACAGACTTACAACCTTCCAGGGTGAGTACTGTATCTCATGATGCAGAACCAGCCCAGTTTGTACTGGAACGTCCTCAGGCAGAGCTAGATGCAGACAAGGACAGCACCAGCCCAGTTTAACTGTGTTGTACAGTCTGACATTTTTTATTTTTTCCCCATCAGAGGGCTTTTTGTGGGCTCTAGAGTCCCTTATTTGATAGTAGGCTGACAGGAAGGGGGTAAGGAGAGGGGGGAAGACATGCAGCAAATATCGTCGGGTCCGGGAGTCGAACCTGTGACGGCCGCGTCGAGGACTCAAGGCCTCCAAATGTGGGTCGCGCTAACCCCTACACCACAGCACGCCCACAGTCTGACATATTTTTAACTTTAAAGTTAAAAATGCAAAAGTTCCAGGATCCAATTTCACGATGCTTTCTTCTACACATCAAGACTTTCTTTGTCATTTTTGAAGGCGCTACAAACCGACTTTCAGTTAAGCTTAAACATCTGTTTCTGTCTCAGTGACTCAAATAATAATAATAAAAAAGAACAGAAAAGATTTATCTTAAAATAGTCAGGAGTTTTACTCAAGATAAGTGGAAGAGCAGCTAAAATCCAAGTAGCTTTCAAAAACCTGTGGAAAACTTGGAGAGCTGTTGATCGAGACCACTTTAAAAGAAAGTCTGTAGTTAGGTGTGTGATATGTACAGAGCTGAGAAACAAGCAGCAAAATAATCAGCACTAACAATTTTATATAAAGAGTCTGTTGGTCTATTGACATTCTAATCCAATCCCAGGCATTGGCTCAAGATGTTTTATTTTTTTTCCATCATAGACATTGACAAAACTTGACTTGTGAATTCTGCTGTTATTGTGCTGTGTGTGGGGGTGGGGGTGTGTGTGTGTGTGTGTGTGTGTGTGTGCTGCATCAAACACACCAGTTGCAGCTATTCCCATCTGCATGGCACTGCAAATGAGTCTGTTGATCTAACAAAGAGAACAACTTTTTCCATTCAAACCATACTGATATGTGTTATGAATTACATTTACAACAAGTCATATCAAAACTGAGAGTAAACATGCTAATGTTAGCCTAGCACTACAGCTAACTGCTCTGGATGAACTATCAAGCAAGACATGAGCCTCTAATGTAGAATAAGTGAGTCTTTCAGGTGAAACGATCTCAGAAGATTAAAGTATCGTACATAAACTAGTTGGAAGAAAATATTTGATATGGTAAAGATAAACAGAAAGGAGAAACTGCAGCACTTGGAACATCTGTGGTGAGTAAGTTATATGTTACACAATCATATTTCTAAATAACACACCTTTTATTAGAAAAGACCTTTTATTTTCCTGTATTTATAACTGTAAGTACCAGACACAACAAATAAACTATGACTTCACTGTTAACCACTGTTTATAAATTAATCAGAACTTTTCTAAGTCTAATTATTGATTTTTCTCTTTATAATCTGCCCAAAATAGCCATATAAATAAACATAATATACCTAGAATGTCAACATAATAAAGAGCATAAGGGCATCTAAACACAAAGTGAATATGTAGTTCACCACAGTTTGGACTTTAACTGGGTCAAATGACCTTGAAACTGTAGCGTTCAGCTCACAAGGTAGACGTGGGTGTTGGTGAGTCTCCAGGACGTACGTGCAGCTGCACACTGTTGCTCTTCATAACAGTGGACTTATCTCAGCCATATCTTTATATCTGCGTATTATGACACAGTTCGATTGGAGAGGTGTGACTTTTTCTTTTACGATACATTCTGAAAAGCGATAAGTTCATTTTTTCTTTTCTTGTACTACATAAACCATCTGAGTGTTTGAAAAACACCACAACACTGAGCAAATAGTGGTCATAAAACAGTTCTAATAAAAATCATTTACTTTAAGAATCTTATTGACATATGGCTCTGTTCAAACTGGTTGATAAATGGTGATGTCTTTTATTGTGTCAAGAAAGCAAAGCACCACCACAGACATTGCCTGTTTGTTTTGTTTTTAAATAAAACAACTGTGTTAATTGTAGAACTGTATATGGTCTTTTTATGGTAATAACTTGTACATGTGTGCTGAAGCAAAAACATGTTTAAGTGACTTGTTGCTTTACAGCACTGCTGAAAGTGGCAGCAGTGAAATGTTAGCTGAGAAAAACCTTCAAAATACATTTTGAAACTTTATATTGATTGTTTTTCACTCTGGATGTCTGATAATCCACTTGCTTTTCATCTCAGACATCTGTGTCTGATCACATCTTCCTAATTAAAAAGTTCAACCCAAACATTAACGCTCACAACTTTTGATCATTTTATTTATTTTACAGTCATTTTTAGTCTTTTCTTTTCATATTCATTCATTAATTAAATAATTTTTGTTCATAGTTCATTATTTTAGTAAGTGAGCCTTCAGTTAGTTTCTACAAATTCCACAGTTTACTTTTTGTTGACATTCAGAGCAAAATGTTATTGTCAAGACTAATTCATTATAGACTATAATTGTTTACTGGCATGTTTATAAGATGATAAAGGGTTCTTCCTATCAGACTGGCAACATTAACAAGAATGAAAAATATTACTGTAGAGCCCCGGCATATGATCAACCAAAAGGTTTTTCTGACAAATCCACAGGGAAAGAATGTATCCCTCTACCAGAGAATCCACCAGACAGATTTGTGCTTGGGTGCCAGACTTTTAGGCCAAAAGTCATATTTTAGCTGGACATTCAAGTTATTGGCTGGAAAATCATAACAATGAGCTAAAAAGAGTTTAAACATTCTTTTTTATTGTACAAAAAAGGCAATAACTGAAACTTTTAGGTCAGTTTTAATCAATTCTTTGCACCAAAACCTCTGCTGAACTGTTTCATCTCGAGTGCAGGGCATCTTTATCACTTCTTTACAGTGATATATACTGTACTTTACAAAAATATTCTAATTTTGTATAAGATCTTCAAAATACTATGTATGCTTTTCCTTACCTTTCATAATCATACACCTTTTTATGTTGTTCTCCACATAAAACCCAGAAAAGTCCAGATTTTTTTCGTTTCTGCAGCAGTGGAGAAAGCAGACAGATGCTCCATTTGAAGGAACAAATTCTTCAAAAGTCTAGAAAATAATATCCGTCTTGTTAGCTCACCTCTCAGAGAGAGTGGAACAGCTTTCACCTTCCTCTTAACGTGACAAATGAGACAGAAAATGAATGATAAATACCCAGCTTGCCCCTGCAGGGAGAAGACACATGTGTGTTCAATTCTGTCTCCTCTCTGTTAACAGGCACAAAAGAAGCTTTATCATCCAAAGGCCCCACAGGTAAATTACGTCAGCGTAGAGCCAGGCTTTAAGTTGTGTATATTTTCTTTTTAAAACATGTTTGCCTGTGCGTAATTTTTTCCTGTGGAAAAGTCACAGGAGCTCCATTAAGCGCCATGTGCTTCTATGCAAAGGTTAAGCAAACCCACATAAACAAGAGGCTCTGCTATGAAGTGACGTCATTCTGCATGCACCGTAACGCCGCCATGCTTTGCAAAAGTATTGACACCCTTCAGTTTTTTACCCGAGGGGAAGTTGCCCCCCCACCTTGATCAAATCAAACAAAATTGGTGTCAAATGTTTGTGCAGCAAAAAATTGATTGTGCCGTTATCATTTGAATTATATTAAGAAATGTTTCCAGAGGTCATAAAAGGTTACTCAGCCCCCCAACCTTCTTTAAATCAGACAAAATTGGTGTCAATCAACTCAACTATGTTTGTGCAGCAAAAAGTTTTGTTTGTGCTAATTTTGGCTTTGAAGACATCAATGAAATGTAAAGGTCAAAAGGTCAACCAACCCCCCATTTTTACAAAGTCAAAATGACCTTAAGAATTTTATCAATCTCTACAAAGCCAAAGCTGCACAAACAAAAAAGAAAATAATTGCTGCACAAACCAGAACAAACATTTGACACCATTTTTGTCTGATTTGAAGGAGGTGGGGGAGGGGGCAGCTTCACTCAAGTTTAGATTTTTTTGTTGCAGGTTTTCACATTATGTCCACAAACTTTAAAGTGCTTTATTATCTATTTTCATTTATTTTTGCACAAAAAACTGTGAGTGATGGTAAAGTGAATGAAATGAATACATGGTTTTCAGTTTTAAAGACAATCTGTACATAACCTATACAACTGAATTATTATCAATTTTATAACTATATACACACTTACTTACTATATATATAGTGCATCATAAAGTGTGTGTAAAGTCGGGGGGTCTCATGGTGAATGGGTGGCCCTCCATGCTAACACACACAGGCACATTTAGAAGATGTCAGTCCATTAATGAGGTCATGAAGAAAGCCGAGTTCTTACTGCATCACTGATTTCTGTCAAAGCAGGTTTTTTAGCTCTAATCCAGTGTACGTTCTGTCATCAGAGGCTTTCAGATGTGTATTGTGTTACTTTTCCATGAGAACTAAACCCACAAGGCAAACGCCCAGCTGTCTGTGAAAGACAGAAAACCCTGCTGAAAACAGCTCTCCTACAAGATCTGACACGTTTCCTCCCTTTTTGCTGTTGGAGGTTGAAGTGAAGGACGACGGTTTACTTGTTGCCACACACAGTGGTCAGTAAAAGCTGATGAACAGTTCAGTTTCTTATTTTAAAATTGCTCGTTACCATAGTGAACTGTGATATAATATCTTCATAAAATGTTACTGCAGTGTCTTCAGTGGGTCATCTCTGTTCCTGCTGATGGAAGTTGTTGTTTTTGTAACAAAAATCCAGCAAGCTGATATATTCTGAACTAGTCTGGTAAAAACAGATCCTTGTTCTACGCTTCTCTCCGTCCAGACGGTCTGGATGCTCAGCTGCTGAGAAACGATTGGATCTGATTTTACCCAATAGGTCTCAATACCTATTAGGCACATGCGCACACGTGTTGCACACATGTGCACATTCTGAATTGATTCAGATACTTTATATTAATGTTAAATGGGCAGATTTGTGCTGAAATGTGGTGTAATGAACTGCAGAGCTCAGTTTCTTGTCCCTGACTTGACAAATCTTGTCCGGATTAGATATTATATTTCAACCATCCTGTGAACACCAGGAAGTCAGACAAATAAACCACCATAATAAAAATACTTCTGAACAGCAACAACAGCAAACAAAAATGTTCTGGGATCTTAATGAATATTCCAGCTTTGTCCCTGCAATGGGTCAGTATTTACACAGAATCTGGCCATGCTGCTTCTGTTTTAATCAGGTTACAAAACAAACACTATGTGTGTGTCAGAGCACAGAGCAGATAGGGTGCTGTGTTCAACCTCTTGATGAAACCAGCAGCTGTTCCTGTCCTTTCTGACTCCATGAGGCCACAGGGTCAACCACATGAAACACTTCACTGACCCTTTAGCCTCTGGCATGGAGTTCTGCAGCTTGATACCAGCTTAACCTGCCTCCTTAAACCTGCTACATGCATTAGACCTTCCTACAACAACCATTTAAAGCCTAGTTAACAAAGTTCTACTCATCTGACTGATTAATACACAAAAAAACTTAACTTTATACCCAATAGGTGCTGTAAATGTTGTGATTAGCAATCTGGCTGTCGACCTAACAACGTCGTCAAACCACCATGATGGTGAATCTAATGAATCCCTCCAGGAAGTTATGATCACATCTCAGCTTTGACAACTCCTCACAACATGATTGATATGATTTTACGTATATTAAGAGTGCTATTTCAAGAAGGTTCTTGAAAACCTTATTTGCACTTTAATTATTACCTATGTCTAAACCCTGTCCTTTCTTGGGAAGGTCATGTGCAGCTATTTCAAGTTTTTTGTAAGACCTTCATGTAAAAAATAAAACCTTAAAAATTTGCACTGTTGACTGCAACTTTTTATTTTTTATTTTTTTAAGTGCTGCAAAATAAATAATTTTAGACCACAACAATCACAAAAAAGCATTGCTGTATTCTGGAGTGACTGGAATCCATGTGAATCTGGTCTTTTCACATGATGAAGGCATGTAAAGCACTTAAATGAGTCCAAGTAATTAAAGACCCTGCAATTCACTTGATTAAAAATTTCACAACATAACGTAACAGTATGTATCATTGAAAAGTAATAGTAATAAGATAAACCCGGCCACACAGTTTCAGTACATCATCATCCTGTAGCGATATCTCCAGCAGTTTAACGTTTCAGATCTGTGGCTTCTACTCACAGCGTTGTGTACACTTGACAAAGACGTCTGATAATGATGCCAGATATGAAAGCATAACCTTTTCATCTGATTGTGTAGATGACTCAGTGCCTGGTGAACCCAACAGAGTGTAGGTGAGTGGCCCTTTAAGATGGGATGAAAACAACAACTCTTTTATCTTATGACAACAATCAGACGCATCTAAACTCTGATTTTGTCTCAACACATGATCTCAGGTGACAACCACAGTTCTGTGGTTTCGCCCTCATGTCCACGTCGTCGCAATGCTCCATCTGAGGCAGCCGCTATGAGAACCTGACTGGTTGGCCGGAGACAGAAGTGTCAGCGGGTGGCTTGTGAATGAGCAGACGGCGGAACAGCAGAGGAGGACGGGGGAACTTGTTCTGCCTGTTGACAGAGAGGCGACATGGGACAGCCTCTTCATTTAGAGACAGTGAAGTCACATGGAGGTTGTACTTATGAGGGTGTGCTGGAGCTTACTGTTCTGAGACAGCAGTCAAATACAAGCAAGCTAATCTACTAAAGAGCAGGATGATGTCACCTGCTTCAGCAAAAGAAAACTATTCAAGATAAGAAGTTTATTTGGGCTGTTGATGTAACGATCACAACATATGCTAGAAAACAAGATTCTGTTTGTTTTCTTAAAAATTAGAAAGAGTTGATTTGACTTTGTCTTTGCTTTCATCTCACCCAGTTTTGTCATTGAATCTTGTTCAATGACAAAACTGCAAACATGCCAGCATATAGCTGGCAGGCCAGACAGGAACAGCTGTAATCAAAGAAGCAGCCAAGAAATCAATGGTAATTCTGGAGAAGCTGTAAAAGATCCACAGCTCAGGTGGGACAGGCTCTCCACAGGGCAGGCAGAAGTCACACACTCTGCAAATCTGGCTGTTGTAGAACACTCCGCTAAAAAAACCCCCGAAGGGTTTTGGAAAAAGTAGTAGTACCTATTTATATAGCAGCTGTCTAAGTAGACATGGGAAAACACTTAAATTTCCAACAGGAGCAAATGAAGAACTTTTGTTTTAGAATCAGTTTGGGCTTAAAAATAACTCTGCCAAAAGAACATTAAACATTTGCTGTCTCTATAAATTAAACATTTTATGCTCTCTGTGTGACCTAATCCAACGGGCAGCAAACAGGAATCAGGGAAAAACCTGAGCGGTAAAACAGGCCACGACTCTCACACTTTACAGATTTTCTATTTAAGCTCACATGCATATTTTCAGACTGTGAGAGGAAATCAGAGAGAACTCATGCCGTTTTAAGTAGCGCCAGCCTAATTCTCACATCAGCATGAAACAAATGTTTCAACGTGAGTGACGAGTAAGCACCTTTTTCTTGTGCATCCTAGGAGGCATTGAGAAGGAAGTATTAGAGTGAGATCAGCAGGTCCTTTTTTCCACCAAGTGTTTGCTAATTGTTGCTGGCTAGTCTGAAGGAGCTGAGTGGGAGGGCTGCTCTGTGAGGTGGAAGCTCAAAGCTTGGAACCTGCAGCTATGAGGAGGAGCTTCGTCCACCCAGGCGTTTTGCACAGCTGAATGGTTGCCATGGGAGATTAAAGGATTTCCCAAACATGCATGAAAGAATCAAGGCAACACTATATTTGTGTTTCGGATGAGGGAATAACATTATAACATGATGTAAAGCTATAAAAAGTTGATTTTACATGATACTCCCCCTTTAAAGAAATCTGTTTTGAAGATATTTGCAAATTGTGCAGAGTTCTCTCAAACATTTTTCTCTTTTCATCCGGCCACACCTCTCTAATGCAACCACTTTATAGAATAAATCCGACATAAGCAACCAAACGGATTAACTGGAATGGATAAAGTTTCATTTTCAGAGCACATATGGATGCTAGGCTCCTGAGATGACAGTAGAACTAACAGGAAACATTTCTACTAAAAGTAAGATCAAGACTTACAGGCACACAGTTATCCCAGACTGCAGCTTGCTTTGATCAAACATCTCACCAGATGATGAGGTTACAGCAGAATATTGCTTTCACTGCACCACTTTAAACTCACTAAAAGCTGAGTAAGACCCAGTGGATACTATCTGCTCCTGATATGAGGGAGGAGAGGGCTTCAGGCTGAAAGCCGTTCCTGAATCCTCCAATGATGAAATGGGATTTATGAGGTAACTTTTAAAGTTCAGCCCAATCTGACCTGGTGCTGCCCAGTAAGGTTCACCCTGCAGCGGGTTTATCTGTGGGGCTTTCTGGTGCACCAACCCTGCAGCAGCAATAGGCTGCTTTATTGAACTTCATTGACTTGAAGAGGTTTGCCAAAGACTTAAGACTTGGGTTGAAGTTCACCTTCCAGCAGGACAATGAACCCAAACGTACAGCAGCAGCTGCAGTGGAATGCTTTCGATCAAAATGTTTTCATGTTACAGTCAAAGTCCGTGGCACAGACGCTCCCCGAAATGATCTTACATCATTTGCAGAGGATTGATTCAGGCAGACGAAATTAAAAACACATGCCACACTTTTCAGTTTACTCATTTTGAAAATCATACATCAGTTCCTGATTGATTCTCACAACTCTGAGTTAATTTATCACACAAAATCCTAATAAGACAAACTAAAGGGTGTGAATGTATTTGCAAAGCACTGTAAAGAAATATTATTGGTGTTTTTTATGCTTTTTATTGGAAAATAATAATAAAAAAAACATCCTCAGGGGTTTCCATTCTGCATTTTCCATTCAGACAGAACCAGCTTAATGGTTGGGTTGGCAGCCCAGCCTGCTGTCAGACTGGTATGTTCTCCTCACTCAGCCAGACCACAGCCAGTACCAGCACACTGGAACCAGTCACAAGCACCAGTGGGACAGTGCAGAAGGTTTATAATGTTCCCAGGAAGAATTTCAACCCTAAGTAGGAAGCAGGATTTGACTTGCCTTTTACCTGACATGACTAAGTTTCCCAAATGTTTGAGAAGGGAGCTGCAGAATTAAATGAGGTTTTATGAAATTGATGTAGTTATTTATAAAAGATCCTACTGTTAATCTTTTTTTTATTTATCTGCCCTGTATTTAGCTTCCCTGTTTATATTTAAGTGTTGCTAGTAAATACCTCATGAGCATCTCATAAGCTCCATTATAAAACTTTATGCTAATAAAAAAGCATTATTTGTTACATAAAAGCTAAGTGAAGTCATATTCTCCAGCTCCGTTCCAAACAACATTTCCTTCTCATAAACTAAACCCTCTCATCATAATGCATTAATGCCACAGGTGCAGGTGATACAATAATAACAGCAAACTTCAAAACAAGAACAATCGAAACATTGCCAAAGCAGTGCTGAGGTAAAGACTCTCCAAAATCAATTAGGCCTTGAGTTTTCAGTTTCTGTGTTTCCATTACAAATCAATCAATCAATCAATCAATCAATCAATCAATCAATCAATCAATCAATCAATCAATCAATCAATCAATCAATCA
>CAEFZY010024448.1:0-21955 GCA_903066815.1 Brachyrhaphis roseni | reverse complement strand
TACAATGTCAATAGTCATGAAAATAAAGGAAACTCATTGAATGAGAAGGTGTGTCCAAACTTTTGGTCTGTACTGTAGATTGACATTGAATTTCAAACAAGCATGAGTCATGAGAACAGTATGAGCTGCATTTTATTTAGTGGTATTAGAAAGAAGACTGAATACATATGCATGTCACAATTTTAAGATTAATAAAAAAAAAAAAACTTTGAAAACTGTGTGCCTTTTTACTTCTACTTCACAATGAAGCACTCCTTGTGATGGTCTGAACAATTTTGCAATGTAAAACAGCAAAAATCAGAAACAAATAGAGGATAATAAACAAATGCTTCCAGAATTAAGCACCCAACTAATCAGACAAAAAAATAAACAGTGTTGTTTAAACAGAGGGAAAATTAGTCTGATTGGATTGAATTGGGAGCATTTCTCATCTCCTTGGGATGAATAAAATAGAATAAAATATAAAATATGGAAACTTAAACACACTAATTTTACCCCATATATCGGGCTTAAAAATGATAAAAGAAAATTCTTGACTTTTCAAGGCTGTGTATATTAACCCCGATTACAGAACCATGCAGCTTCACAGTTGGGTGAATCTTTGAGTTGGACTCCCTTCCAGATGGTGGCGCTGAAGAGTTGAGCCGTGAGAGCAAAAACAAGAGGAAGTGCGACATTTCTGTTTGTGGTGCAAGTAGCTAGCTAAGCTAACACGTTTCGTTACCAAGAATGGCAACGTCCAAGAAGGGGAAAAAAGTAGTAAATCAAGAAGAACTCCGGCGGTTGATGAGAGAGAAACAACGACAGAACACGGAGAAGAAACGCGTGGAATCTCCCTTCGCCAAATACAACAGTTTGGGTCACCTCAGCTGTGTCCTGTGCTCTGTGCAGGTGAAGTCTGAACTTCTGTGGCCAGCTCATGTTCTGGGGAAGCAGCATAAAGACAAAGTTGCAGAGTTGAAAGAAGGAAAGAGCCAACCAGCTGTATCACAGAGTCACCCTGTAAAAAGGAAAACACAGGACAGCGTGGAGGTTGTTGGAAAAAAGGCCAAACCAGCAGGTCAGTCTGAGGCGGGTTTGCCTGGCGACTTTGAGAAGCCCTCCGAAAAGGAGACTGCTTCCACACAGAAATCTGCAGGACTGAGCCTCTTAGCAGGAGTTTATGACGAAGACGAAGACGCTGATGTCCCAGCGCAGCCCGCTAAAGAGCTGCCAGCTGATTTCTTTGACAGCTCCATCCCACCCACGCCTGCCATTTCCCACTCAGGATCTATCCTCAAAGCAGACGCCCCGGAGAAGACTCCCGAAAAGAAAGACAACACAGCCGAGGCGCTGCCCGAGGGCTTCTTCGACGATCCGGTCAGAGACGCCAAAGTGCGGAACGTCGACGCCCCGAAAGATCAGATGGACAAGGAGTGGGAAGAGTTTCAGAAGGAGATCCGACAGGTGAACACAAAGTCTGAGGCCATCGTGGCAGAGGACGATGAAGAGGGACGCCTTGAGCGTCAGATCGACGAGATTGATGAACAGATCGAGTGTTACAGAAGGGTGGAACTGCTGAGGGACAAGCGGGATGTGTTGAAAAGTAAACCAGGGCCAAGAAAGGATGAAGAAATGGAGACTGATAATAACAATGAGGAGGAGGAGGGAGAAGAAGATGAAGAGGGGTTGCTGGGGCTTTTGTCCCGAGACTGGAGGGCTAAAGGGGCTCTGGCCTAGAGATCTTCATGTAAAACCTGGTTTTGTTAAGATTGTTGATAAATTTGCTCTCAAACATGAAACTTGTACATGGTTTTGCTAAAAGTCGCGATCTTCTGTAAATTTTATTTTCAGTCATGCAAAAATACTTCAGTAAAACACATGCTACGCAAAATCAAAGCTTCTGAATGTATCCTTAAAAAAACATAAGAAACTAAAGCCTTTAACTGTCTTTATTCATTGGTGCTCAAAACAAAAACATTCATAAAATCTCATTTACAGTTGCATTGTGGACCCAAAAATCTCTGTGACACAAAAGCTTGACTAACCTTCATCCTGAAAAGAAACATTTAATTTATATATGTACTTATGTTAACATGGTGAATTTAACAAACATGCCATAATCAAATGATAAGATCAATTACAGAGCAGTTAGACCCCTAATGCCTTTTTAATTTAAAGCATAAAAATGGAGAACACAAAATTTTTGGTCTAAAGAGGTCTTAATCGAGTGTAGTCAGATGCAATTTTTTTTAGCTAAGATTATGAACATGTTAGCATAAAAGTGCATCAAACCTAAAATATCAAAAGGTTATTTAAGAAATTTAATGGAAAAGTGAAACTCCTAAGATTTAAAACAGTAAAAGTGTTTATTTCTGGTAATTTTGATGATTCCTTATAGCTACTGAAGACCCAAATTTGAGCTTCTCAGAAAATTTTAATATTAAAGACCAAAGAAAAAGGATCTTGAATAGAAATGTACCACAGCAAAAGAATCTGGCTCTTCATTGAGAGCTGTATGCAAGCATATTACAGAAAATTGAGTGGAAGGAAAACTGTTGATTTAATGTTCCAATAGAATTTGGCACACTGTCTAAAGTACCATAACCTTGTTTAAAGACAATTTTATCTCAGTATGTTTAGTAAGTAAACTTTCCAGATTTATTGTCAAGAGGATGATGAAAGTATGTCTGGGAGACCCACAAACCAATCAAGATCGAGTGCATAAACTGGACAGTACCTGGTCATTTTTGGTTGGCCAGTAGTATAAAATCCTTTGTTTTTTATTGGTCTTGTCGTGTATTGCAAACACAAAATTAGTATCTGAGAAAGTACATTTTGAGTTTTCCTTAGCTGTCGGCTACAATTATTAAACAATTTGTCTGTATATGTGCTGAATCTGATTTTGACTATTTACTGGAGTAAATAAAAATTTCAGACTTTCTAATTTGTTAAGACGTATCTTTATTGTCACCCAATTAATCAATTCTCTGATGGATTTTAAACTATTAATTCTGTCGATTAACCTTTAGCATGTTTTTTTTAACCAAAAGGTCAGAACTTAAGGAGAACAAATTTCTGATTAAATTTTAAACAACTCAACCCCTCTGACAATATAACAAGTCTGGATATGGCCATTTTATGAATACACTCATAATTAGGTCCTTTATAATGCAATAAAATGTATCAAGTAAATAGTGATGTACGGTCAGTGTTTCTCACACTACCCGTTACATATTCTGAGCTCAGTGTGCCTTCATTCCACTGCAGTACTTTACTTATTGCTACATATGCCTCATAAATAACCCTTAAAAATTCTTGTAAAGAGTTTGTAGCCCTTCAAGTCTGCAAAACATCAAGAAATGAGAAAAACAAAAACAATATGCAACAAAACTACAGATAAATGCACAGATGGACTAAGTACATAATCACAACTCTAAAGGTGGAGGAAAGCACTTCAAACTTTAGTTTTAGCTTAGAAAAGAGCATACAAAAGTTTTGACAAGTTCGTATACTTGATTGTTTCTGAGATAAGTTAGGAAACTGTCTAAAAACACAAAGAAAACCTCAAAAAAGCCATTTCTAGTAGTCATTTGTAAACATTCATAAAAAGTCCTTCTCCACATCCTACAAACAAGCTTTAGCTGAGCTGAACCAGGTGTTTATGTACACACGTGGGAACATCTGCGATAGCTGGAAGGTGCAGCCTAAAATATCTTAAACAATAATCATTACATCAGGATGAGACAGAAAAAAAAAACAATTATATAACAGAAACACTTCAAGTTGAAGCCCTCGGGTTGAAAACAGGACTTATTCAAGGTCTACAAACATGATTCCAGGAACTGGTTAAAATAAGATCTGATTTTACAAACAGATACTTGTATGGATAACTGCTAAAATGTAAGAATTCTTTTTTTTTTGCTGACAATACACTTGAGTGGGTCTGGGGGAGAGGTGTGAGAGGACGGCATACCAGTGCCACTTTTACCCCCATCAAAATGATAAATATTCAGTTCACAGAAGGTGCAGCAACTACAGATAAGGGTTGAGAATCCCAGACCCTGCTGGGTGTACAATACTGTTCTCTGCTCTCAGTGAAGCTGAGCTCACAAACCCATAGCAGCTCTCAGCTCCACGAGAGAGTACCTCCGGTCTCCGTCATCAAAGCACGCCACGGCATGTTCGCTGGGAGTCGACGTCCCAAACAGCTTCTTCAGGTCTTGGTAAGTAAGTCCAAAGGAGTCGCGTTCGACTCCGGCTCGCTGGTAGATGTCTTCAAGGTCTGGAAAAGAATTCAGAAACACAAATAAAATGATGGAGTTTCAGTGTGTTTTAGAAAAGGAACAACTATTACAGGAACACGTATATGTACTTGAACGCCATGCAAGTTGAACAAATAGCCATGTTCATGTCAAATTGACAAAAACCCTGTTGGGATCTCTTGAATTAAATAAACAAACCATTATCACATTTTCATTTTGACAATGCTATTGACTTCCTCCCAAAACTGAAAACACAAACATATGGATGATTAAGTTACTACTTATGAAAAACTTAATGCAATGCAACAAACAACTTTTTCCACGTATGAATAAATACACAAAAAAACACTCTGACTTAGCTCTGTTACATTAAAGACACAAGTCTTTAATGAAAGGAGAGGCGTCCAGGTTGTGTACCTGTCAGAGAAGTGACACCAGGCAGCAACACCCTCCCTGGACATTTTGTTCCAGCATTCCTCCTAAATCGCCTTGGAGTCAAGAAGCGAGGACGTCTGCTGGTCTGGGGAACTGTCAGTGGTGTGGACATGTCTGTCATAGGAAGATTATGTTTAACAGCTACAGAGTGCAAAGGAAGCCATGAGGATAAATTCCTTTTTTCTACACAATACCTTCCAAATCCTGAAGTGTTTCTTTCAGTGTTGTTGTTTCTGTCACCATCTTAGTTTCAGGCTCTTTACTGCTGACAGCCGGTGAAGCTACTGTGTCATTATACTGCAACTGCATGGCAGGAAGAAGGCAATTAAATTACTGTGTTTGGAATCTGTGGACTCAAAAAGTTGGAACTAGATGTTCAGTATTTGGCTGTTACTGTCTTTTTTTCTTTCTTTGAATGGTTAAACTTTAAAGGGGTTCATTAACCCAAATTTATTGTGCGTTCGGCTCTGTCAAGAAAATAAATTGTTAACAAGGGGATCAGTGGCAATTGACTTAAGACAGTGTTTGTGAAGTTTTGAGAATTTTTCCCCCCATGCAGAGTGATGACAGTAACAAAAATTTAATAAGGAAAACAACTGACTAAGAAAAATGTATCTGTAAAAATGCATTTAGTTATTCTGGTGAGGAGATCAACTGTTATCTGCTACTGTTTGGATAAAAGAAATTCAGAGGGAAAAAACAAATATATGTATATATAAATTTTGTCACCATAGAATTAGGGTATTACTCACGCTGTGCTTTGACCCGTTCTCTAATGAGGCCACTCTTTGATGGAGGTCTGCAACAGTAGACAGAAGAATGTGGATCTGCTCATCAGTCCACATATGGTGCTGCTCCTCAGTCTTATTGACCTCACCCATGGCTCTTTTTAGGTCTGTGATGTCCTGCAAAAGATTTGCAAGATGTCAGTATACAGTATCTGCAGGTCAGAGTTGTACAAACAAAAATGGAGCACAGCTTTGGAGACAGGAAGAGATATCTGGAGATATTTACTTCCCAACATTGAGTGGCTACATTAAAACATCCGATTTTTGTGATACAGAAAAGTGAAACAGTGATAAATGATTCAGAAATTATTTTTGCAATGTTGTGACATATTCCAAGTACAGTTCACATAAAAAACAAGTATACTGTATAAAAAATATATACAAGTCGTAAGGGTGCAATAACCTGAATGCATATATGAACACCCTTAAATTAACGATTTGCTGGCCGCAACAAGAGATGCACAATGTTAGAAAACCTCGCATGCGATTTAAAATGTATAAATATTGCAATTATATCAGTTGTGATTTGTGCATATTTTTCTATTTTCTCTCTCTCATCTATTATTTCTACATTCTATTATCTTTAGCATTTTGTGTAATTTGTGTCTGGTGTTAGCATCATAACAGTTAGAATACGACAATATTTGAACTCCAAACTGTCCCTTGGGATGCAGGTATATAAAGCGCACCCTGACATTGCGATAATATATTCATAATATATTGTGTAGCCTCAATCGAAACCTGAGGTTTTAGTTAGGTGGATGAAGTTAAGAACAGTTTGGGGTCAAATCCTTACAACCCAAGAAAATCCAATCTGTGCCATTTCTATAACTTGAACTGACGCTTTTGATAGTTTTCAAAGCGTCTGCAGTCACACCAGTAAAATGTTGGATTTTATTCAATGTTTACATGTGAGACATGAGTCATAATTCTTCACCAGAAGAAGCCATTTCTATACTTCCTTTGTCTTGTTATCATCTTGGTTAAAGTGTGTGCATGCCAATGCAACCAGGATATTGCAGGTTTTTTTTTCTGCAATCATCTTTGTTTATTATTCTTTTGTTTTTATTATGGCCTCATTCCAAAACTTCCATTCCTAACAGAGATGAAGTGCACTCTTCAGAAGCTCTAAACAGAGCAAAACTATAGGTAATAAGACAAAATTATTGAGGTCACGGTATCAGAAATACACGCATACAAATTATTTGTTGACTTTCTCCTTTCATCGTGTTGCGCTTGTAAAGAAATGAGGAAAATATTTTTCCATTCTTTCAGAAATCTGACCTAGTTTTAGTTCATAGCATCTAAGCCCTCAAAATAGATTGGCAGTTGTTTAATGTATTATGAATGCAAAGCCAAGGCACAGATCCAAAGAACTGACAGGACCTTCTTATCCCAACGACTCCTTTAACATAGGCTTGACAAGAACTGCCAAGCTGCTTACATGCGTGGGCTAACACATATATTAATCTGGCTGTGGTGGCGATCACTAGCGCTCCTCATTTGGATTCATGCCGTGATTTGGAAGATCAACACAATAAGCCTGGATGTATGGTAGTAGATTTGCTTCAGTTTTTAAACAAGACAAATGCTACAGTTACGAATCAGAGGAAGATTAAACTACAATTTTGTCTGGACAATGTACTACAGAAATCTCGATGTGCTGTTCAGTTATTTTTGGTGCCAATGACAGAAGGCATCCTTAGCAGTATTTGCAGTGAGCCTACAGATGGAAATACAAATAGCTGAACAAGAAATGCATATGTACTTTGGACCACTAAAAAAAAGTTCTTAGCTTTCCTCATGTGAAAGAAGTCAGCTTGAGGCTGGAAATCATAGTCATAAAAGATAGGAACTTTCATTGTTTGCGAAAACAATTTAATTGCAACATAGATTAAAAAAAAAACAGTAAAGGAATATTATGATTGGACGGTGCAATGGTAACTGTAATGACACAAAGATGTCCTATTCAGAAGCAGACCTGCTAGTTGATTTTTTTTGTTACCTTGTCCAAAGTGCTAAGAAACAAAATGAGCAAATTAAATAGCTTAATCTGCTTATAAAGCAGTCCATGCCAAACTACTGCAAGATTAGCTGACAATGATGCCACACAGAAGATTGAAGACCTATTTTCTTGCATCTAGTCAGCAAAGGGCAGAGAGGTTTTAGATTTGGGGTGATCAATCAGCAGGAGATGAGAACAGATGGTACTATATGGAAATCCCAATGGCCATATAATATGCGGCCATTTTTTTCTACAAGTTTACAGCTAGGCATACAAATGCTCCAACTCCTAAATAAGTGTAACCTCGTGTTCAAACAGTGGTTTGAGCTGGACACTATTTCTTCCATGCTGCACATAATAATCTATTTAAACTGGTTATTACCATTACCATTGTCTTCTTTGACTCATTGTCTTTCTTCTGATTTTCAAGAGAAGCCTTTATTGTTTCCACGTCATGCTGTACACTTGTGAGCGTGCTACCAATCGTGGCGACACTCTGAAACAGAGAAAAATGCTTGAAGTAACTGAAATCAGAATAAAACTATTACATTTCAAGCTTCTGTTGGTTTTACCTTCTGGAGCTCTTCAACAGTGGTTGGAAGGCCAATTAAATCAGCAGAGGATTTCAGACTGGTTTTCAAATGGTTAACAGCTGAATCCAGAGATGTGATCTGTGTGGGTTAAAACAAAAACATGTTAGTTAAAAGTGCAGAAAGTATGTTGAATCTGACTGAAAATCTATTAGAAAGTTACTTGCAAATGTTACTAAATCTGACATATAGATGTCAAAATGTCATAGAACCGTACTAAAGAGCTTGGTTAGACAGAGCACTATTTGAAAGGTTTATTTCCAAGAAATACCTATGAAAGCTGTAGCGAGGAAAAACTACACAAACCACAATTGCCATATAGTAATTCAGTTCAATGTTTTTCGTTGACTTTTCCTTTAGACGCATGTAATATTTCAAAAAATTACAAGCCTTGTTGCAGGCATGACTGACCTTGCGATTCATTTCTGTGAGGTTAGACCAGAGTTTACTCAATCCCTTGTCCCCGTTTTCAATGTCTTCAAGTTTTTTCTCTTTGTTTTTCAGATCCTCACTTATTTTGGGTATTTCACTCGATGACACCTTCTGGGTGGATTCCACTGCAACAACAGGTGCCGAAAGTGTTTCACGCAGTTCCAAGAACAATAAACACTTTACGACTAGATTAAAGAATACTAACAGGTTTTATGACCTGAGGGCATTGTTGTTTAATCACCAGACACTTACTGCTATGCAGCTTTTCCTTCAGTGAGTCTAAATCGTCCTTCAGGGCAATTTGCATCCATATGAGTCCAGCACAAGCCATAACACAGCCAGCTAGTATGATGAACAAAAACAATGGGTAGCACACGTTGCAGCACTGTGAGTAGCTTCTTCTGTAAAAAGGAAGGACATGTAACATTAGACATTGAAACTCCACAGCCTCTTTTATTATTCATAATGGGGACCATTGGAAAGCTGCATGTGTGTGAGTAATAAGCTTGCTTAAAATGAAATGATCTTTAAGTTGTGAAAGCAAGTTTTTATAAATGTATTAATTCCCACTGAATTGTGATTTCATGACTTTACAACTGCAAAGTGAAGGTGAACCTTAAACTATTTTTTGCAGCACATTTTTTATAGAATTGCCCTGTATTTGCATCCATCCATCCATCAACTGTGACCAGTAGGTATCCTTCAGATACCAGAGCCTATTGACCTTGTAATTAATACTCTGCTTTCCAATCTTGTCAGTGTAGATGAATTGCCACATGTTAATAAGTTTAATGTGGCAGGTCAAGAACAGTGTTAGAGTGGAAATAATATAAATCATTTATTGTCCCAAAGTAAGGACATTCAGGATTCAATTTAAGGGGCCAAATGTGACGACTTAAGTCAAGTCAAATCATGTTTATTTGTACAGCACAACTCAGCAACTAGGCGGTTCAAAGTGCTTTTCACCATAAAATCATAACATAGCAACCAATTATATAACAGTAACAATAAACATTGCATTTTGTCCTGCCATCCTCAAAAACATCAAGCAAAGGTGCATCAAATATATTGATCAATGTTTCAGTTATTATGAATTAAAAGAAAATCTGAACAGGTGGGTAATTAGCCTTGATTTAAAGGATCTCAGTATTTCGGCTGTTTTGCAGTTTTCTGGAAGTTTGTTCCAGATTGGTGGAGCATTAGTGGCTTTAAGGCTGAAACTGGTCGAATACTCATTTAAAAATATGTAAATAATTGGTCAGACAATTGTCTGAGAAGTACGTACAGACAGTGAAGTATTTTAGGAAAAGGATGCTGAATATTTGAGTTGCACTGTGAACACCAATTTAACATAAGTTAGAAAAGACCTACAATTAATCCGCATATTCATATACTGATATGTAGAACAGCAGATCACTCACTTTCCAAAGTTAGTTCCGCCGTTCAAGTTGTTGAAGTCATCATCCTCCGAGCTCGATTCTGACTCCGAGCCCGGTGGTTCGGTTCGAAGAAGTCGGTGCCCTGACCCCTTCTTAGTCTTCTTTCGCTTACTGTCTCCGAGTCCGATCAAGGCATTCAGTTCCTTCCGCTTCTTCATTTTCTTCTGAGGGGTCAGCGAACCCGCCGAGCCCGATTTAAAGCCCACTAAATCCAATGTTTTGTCCAGTTTGCTGGATGTTGTCGTTTATGTAGCAGCTAAGCTAACCTTATTATGCTAGCCTAAATTCACGCAGCGTAATGGGGAAATCCGATATATATATAAAGACATCGGACTCGTAATCCGATAGGCTTATTTAACACTATATGTCAACATAAATACATTTAGTTTCTGATCAACATATCTTCACACCCTAAAAGTAGCTTATTTAAAATAACTGCTCCTGTAAGCTGCCGGGTTTTCATGTCCTCTAAGCTAACTCAGCTAAGCAGCTTTTGCTAACAGTAGCTGTTCTGGCTTCCGTGTTCTTGCTTTACCTCAGTTCTGTTAGAAGATGGTTGGTTCTATAAAATTAATTTTAACAAAAATGACTCAAGTAGATCAATACACGATTATGTCATAAAAGAAAAGAATACTGTTTCTACAGACTTGACCTGCTACTCACAGCTTGTAACAACCTCACAGTTGATTGGTCCAGTGACAAACACAACTTCCTGTGTTTTGTTTTGTGATGGAGTGAAAAGGCGCAGCGTACTGCCCTCCTCTGAATGCTCAAAGTTTACAGTTTTATATGGAGAAATACAACTGTGAAGTCAGTTTTTTTTTTCCACTGGAAAAACTTTATATCTCAGGATCCGGGAACATATTTTAACCCATCCTCCATGTACTGTACGTGGGATTTGTCTATTAGACCTACACAGATGACACATGATTGTGAAGTAAAAAATGTGCTGTATTTTTGTGTTAAGCTCTCTTCACTCTGATCCCAAATACATTCAGTTAGGTGCTGCAAATTGCCCCAAAGTAATATCATTAATAGAATACCCAATGTGTGAAATGTGATCTTAGTATAAACACAGAGTTCTCTAAAGACCAGAAGTGTGTTAGAAAGCACACTTCTGCTTTCTAAGACGCAAGAAAACAGCGTCTTAGTGGCAATGTATGGATTTAGTTCAAATTTGAATGATCAAATTTCAGTCTGGAATTTGGTATACAGAGTAGAGATGCTCAATTTACTGCACTACTTGGTATTGATCAGATGCCAAGTTAATACACGGCTGGTATTGCTTATATTGATACCAATACCAATACGTATTATGGTATTTAAGTAAGCTATCTCATCAAACTTCTGACCTTTAAGAGTTTTAGTGTTTTCCTTTGAATTATTTTGCTAAAACCTATGACAGAATTTAGATAATGTATATAGCTGTCTAAAAAAATACTTCTCATTATCGTAAAGAAATACTTTGGATTCATCTCTGTGGAAAACAATGTCCAGATGTCCAAAAGTGGTTAAATTTAATGCAGCTTTGAATATGAGAAGGATATTATTGAATATTTTTTTTAGATAGAAGAGGCTGTTCCCCTAAAGCCCCTCAGTCTAGCTATACTTGTTTAGCCTTTTACTGTTACAAACATTAACATACCAAATAAGGCTTGTTAAATCTTGGATAATTTTTATTTTTCTGTGCATCACTTCTCTGAATTTTGTGTTTTTCCACTTGTCATAACTTTCTCATTGTAAAATTATAAAGTTCAAACAGCTTGAAAATGGCTTTATAACCCTGTTCAAATTGATGCACAGTTGTTTGTACTTAATCTTTTTGGCAGAGTTCTTTCCATTCCAGCATTGTTACATACTTGAACGATTCAGTGCAACAGGCTGCCAAGACTCCTGCTTTTAAACAGATGGCCACACCTGCGGATGACCAATTAATCAAGTGCTTAAATTAGCAGCACCTGGACTATCCTTTTCTCCCCTGAACACTAAGGAATCAGTAAGGTTGGGGGCTCTTACTCTGTCTGCATTGGCAGTAAAGACAGCTTCCAATTTGTCACAATTGTACATGATGTTATGTAAGACTTCCACTGTGTGAGAGGATTGGTTTAATGGTGAGGGAGTTGTTCAGAGTCCCTCTTTGCTTGGTGTGGGATTTATTCTCTATGATTAATGTTAGCTTGTCTCAACTGCTCTGTGGAGTCCAGAGGAGAGATCTGAGCTGGCCATGGTGACCAGCTGGTTCCGTTTTTTTTTTTTTTTTAAATGTTGCTGTGTGCATACATCGCCCCCAGCAGACTACAGCTTAGTAAAGGCACTACAGTGTCATTGGATGTTTTCAGCAGTGCCCTTCATGGTCCAAAGCATCCAAGTCTTGACAGTTAAGGCAGATTTGGTCTTTGTAACAGGACTTTGTGAGTGAACCATTTCAGATCATTGCTAAGACATTAGTTCTCTCCAACCATATCAGGATGAAAACATGTATTTACAAAAACTGTTTTAAAAGACACCACCTTTTTTTTGTCACTGCTTGACATGAGTTAAGTCCAATGTTTTTCTCTTCTAAGTCAGCAAGGTAGATACATTTTTATTTTATTCAGATTTAGTTTTCCTATAGTAATGTTATTGTGACTAAACAATTTGGGAATGCCTATGTAATGTAATGTAAACAATCTATATTGATATTGAGTGGCCATCCGAAAGCCTTGATCTCAGTAACATGGAAAATTTGTGGGCTGTGCTGAAACCGTGTGTGTGAGTAAGGTGACCTGCAAGCCTGAAGTAGTTTGACCAATTATATCAGGAAGAATCAAGCAATATTCTAGAAAATGTGTTATAGGTAGGGGATTCCTTTTGACAAAATTGTTGATGGCTATCATTAATTTCATTTTGCCCCTTCTGATTCACAATAAGCTGTGTGGTGAGATCATTTCTGCAGATGTGAATTGGCCAGTACTACACAGAATGAAAATGACAGGGAGTATTGGAAGCTCCTTTCCAGTAGGTATGAGAGTCTCTCAGTAAGATAACCTTGACTAAAAACATCACAGTATCACATTATTTACACAAAAAAATTGATGTGTGAAACAGATGAGTTTTCCTTGACCAGAATTTGCCACCTTGTATACAAGGAAAAAATGTGGAAGTGACCTTTGAGCCAACTTGCTGGTAGATAACCACAACACAGTGAAGTAGAAGTGTGAAGCCACTCTGTTCTTCATATATCTGGAGAAAACTGGTTACTCTTGCACATTATTTGATATTTGATTAAAATGTTTAGACATTTTTTCATTTTAAAGGCGTATTTAAAAAAACAACAAACATTTTAATGCATTTGTCTAGTCAAGGCCTATCACAGAGCTTTCCACAAAACAATATCCAGACCCTGTCTTACGTTAAAAATGTTTAGAATGAATTGATGAGGCTAGTCTTCATGTAGTCAGTCGGCTGGCTGTTTCAGACCCAGTGCCTGCAGGCTCTCTTGCCTTCATCTAACATTACCTTCTCCCCTGGACAGCTGCTATGCAGAGATTAGGGATAAAATAGAGAGACTATGTCCAGCTGTGAGGGAGAGGATTGAAAAATCTATTTGAGAAAGACAAGATTGGAGGAGGAGGACATCGCTGGAGTTCCAGGTGTTATGGAGGAGGGAGGGAGCTCGTGATCTGAAAGTAAATGCTTGAGATTCTGGATGGTGGTATATAGGAGAATGGGCTGACAAGAAAAGTCTGAGACTGATACTTTCAAGAGTACAGGTTTTTGTTGCTCCCTAATATTGCTGTTTTTTTTTTATATACTTTTTTTTTCTGGAATACTATTTCAAACCTATCCACTGATCTAATTTTGCATCTTGTTTTCTTCATGTGTTCAGAACACTTTTCTTCTCCTTTTTAGAAATAATTTAAGGATTTAATTATGTTGATTTATTTGTACTTTTGGGGTACTTAGTATATTACCATCATATGGTGTGAGTTTTATATCAATAATACCATTAGAGATATACTTATTGAAAACAAATATTTCTGTTTTTAATATTTTATTTCCCTCTGTATATTTTTTTGGTCTCTTTCTTCCCCTAATTTGTGTTAATAGTAAAATATCAGAAGAATGGAAGATAATGGAAATCATCGAAGTTATTGCAGTTGAAGAGGTGAGAATGGTGGTCTTAAATTTGCTGTTGTGAGCAGCGGCAAATTTGCTCACAACAGCAAATTTGTTGTTTGCTGTTGTTTCCAACAACAGCAAACAGCTGTTTGCTGTTGACAACCAGCTCATATCTAGACAATGAGATATGTCTAGATATACTAGACATATAGACAATGAGATATGTCTAGACTGTATATCTCGGTGAGATATACAGTCTCACCGAGGTGAGACTTCAACAGTCTCACCTCTCAGTTGAAGAGGTGAGACTGGTGACATTAAATTTGCTGTTGTGGCATAACAGTGTGTAAAAGAGCTTGCTATCTGCCTCATTATTGGCAAAGGGTAGAGCTGCTGATATAAGCTGTTATCAGAATGATGTGTGATGGTTCCCTTGATGAAGTCATAAGGTCAAAGGGCAATGACTTTCAGTTCAATGTCCTTTTCACAATGTTTCTCTTAAGCTGATATGTTCAAGGTTGCACCATCTATTATTCACACATATCAATGCAACACAGTACACCAGTGTAACAAACAACATAAAATTTCAGATTTGGAGAGACTTTTGGTTTGTGTTTCAAAAATGTGTACTTATTTCATCACCTTCTTTAGCAAGAGTAGTTTGGAATCTGAGAGTCGAGTTTTAAATGTTACAAGTTTTCCAGTTGCTATTGATAATGCAGGATTTTTTGTCTCTGTAGTGATTCAGGACCTCCTTATCCATTTCAGTCTTATAATTTAGCTCTGGTCTTTCATGCGGCAGAAGTTAGTTCACCAAAATGAATTCTTTATAACAAAGCCAGTATGTTGCAATACTGACAGATTGTGATTTGGCTTCCACTTGGTTCAGTAAAAAATCTGCTCCCCACAAAATAAATGGTTCTGTGTCAATATCTTCAAACATGATTACACCCCTTTGATTTGTGTGAGAAAAAGCTGAATAATATTTGAATTGTGTGACATCATTCGATTGGAGAGTTTTGTACTTAGTCTCAAATAAATGCAGAGAAGACAGTAGTGTTTTTGAAATTTGTTTACATTGCTTTTCAGTTGCCATAAATTTGTCATTTCTGCTTTTGGGTTTTAGAAATCTTCTTGAACATACTAAATAATGTCTTCTGTGGAGCCTTGCTTTGTTTGTAATGCAGACTCGCCTCATGATGGAACACTGCAGACATTTGGTCTCGGCTTTTAGCCCTCGCTTTTGCGAAGCGAGCTTCTCTCTTAATTTTTAAAGTTGTTTAGGTTTGTTTAGACATGAGCTGGTTGTCAAGGTTTTTGAAAGTTAGAGTTTAAAAAAATGCAAAAATTGTCTGTCAGCTGGTTTCAATCATATCCTCTTTGTTAACTACCGGAATCATCCCAACTGGGATTTTAAAAATTTGGCAATACTGATAATTCATGTGACCTAATTCATCATTTTAAGTAAATACATATTTGATTGAAGAGATTTCTTGCCTCAAAAAACATTGTCTGACCATGGTGAGAAAACTAAAGGAGTCTCATACATCCCATTACGATAACATCATGCAGTTTAAGAACGTTTTGTTCTGTGCCTCATACTGTTTTATTTATTCTCTTTATAACACTGAGATCTGTGTCGTGCTTCACTTTTTCTCCTATGAGTTTGTATTTCTTTGAACTCTTGGATCTGGTTGCAGCAATAAGAATGATTATGCCAACTTCAAGCAGCTCAGATAGGTTGTACAAGAAATGTAAACCTCTTTTATCTGAAGTAGTTAATATTTTCATGCCCAGTCATATTCCTAAGCGGATGCTTATTACACAAATTTGTGAGAGGTGTTTTTCTCCTCCCTAGGTCTTGTTAGCTCTTTGCAATCTTTTTGGGGGTTGTTATTTTGGTTTTTTCTTTTTTAACATGTGTCTGGCATCAGCCTCAAAATTGCCATGTGGTTTTAATAAAACAATAGAAATTCTCAGTTCTCATCTGAAATATTATCTTTGCTCTATTCTATTATAAATATGGCATATTTTGCTAATTATTACAGTCGGAAACTAAAACCGGCCAAAGCGTAGCCCACTTCCTCAAAAACTGACAGAATGATGAATGTCTATTTACCTCTCTAGTTTGTCTAAAGTCCACAGTCTCCTGCCAAGGTTTACTGGGTTTTTCTAAACCCACAGGCTAGCCCACAGATTTTTGTCTTCAGTCTTTTGTCAGAGGTTTTGGAATTTGCAAAATACTTTTGATGTATTCAACAAATTTCACAAAACAGCAATTAATGTTTTTGTTTCAGTTTCTTCATGTTTAGCATGAAATCTTAATAAATGTATTTGACCTGGAGGGCATTTTTGGCTGAACCAGTGGGACTCATGGCTGAGGACAGCTGGTGTTGCTGCATACAAGCTTTTAGCTCTTTTTCATTGAAAACAGTCCCCCACCGGCCTGTTCTTGGCTTTGAAATATTTTCTTTTGTGTGCCTGTTACCCCCCTGATCACCACTGTACAGTGCTAACATTAATGACACAGAATGAAAACCGCTCACTAGATGAATTTACAGACACACAAAAGAACCTGAAATGCTCCTCACAATCACAGTATGAGTTTGATTATTGAGTTGCAAAAGATGAGACCCACTGCTGATGCCTTATTATACTTAAAACATAATTCCTCAAGGCAACAGTTGTCAGTTAACAATAGTATAAAACCATACAAAGAGACACAAAGATAATATTGTGATCTTTTAGCCAGACCGATGCCCCTGCCGTGTATTTAATTGTCATATATATTCACTTTTTTACAACTTTTCATTTTCCATTGTGTTCAAACTTGTAGCTCACAATAATTAAATTCATTTCTATCACTGAAGTTGAGAAATATGTAAAAAGGCAAGAAAGGGGAAAAAAAGAGAGCACAAGGCAACAGAGCCATAGCCAAAAGTTGGAATGCCAATTCAGGTATCAATGCATGACAGAATGTGCACCCAAGATGGCTTTGAGTTCAAAAAGTGAAGATTAATATGGTGATTTATTCAGTGAGGAGAATAAAATCAGAAGAAGCTGTGTGAGAACAATAGCTTAGAGAACTAAAAAAAATATCTCCACTGTAAAGAAAGATTCAAAAGTCATCTGTTATGAGTTCAGTCTATCTGCAATTAAACCAAAATAGTGACAAAAACCTGAATTAAATAAATTATAGATCTAGTAGCACTCAAATTTCTGCTCCAGTTCTGACCAGCATTACTGGCCAGCATTCCTATTACATGTTCGGAAATGAAACAGAAAACACCTCTCTGTGGAGGAGGAGTTAAAGACGTACAGTGGTTATGGGAATCTCATTTTCCACATGGTCAGTCGGATTTTTACTACATTCACTGCATTTTAGTCAAGTCATGTCAAGGTTATTTGTTTTGCACATTTCAACAACAAGGCAGTTCAAACTGCTTCACATCATAAAAACATAATACAGTCATTACTTATGACACAAGTGATAAACATTACATTCTGTCAAATGTTATCACCAAAATCATCAAGCCAATACACATCAAATATGTTTAATTAACGTTTCACTTACTATTATCAAAGGCAAATTTATCCGCACTATAGTAATGCAGCAGTTACTGTGTATTTCACAGGACATGTCAGCCATGCCCCTCAGGGCTCAATTGCAGTCATTTTCTATACAACAGCACATTGTCTGGCCTCAAAGAGTCCCTTTAAACCACCATATGGTTGATGACAGAGACATTAAAATACAGATGTAAAATCAGACTTCAGCTGCAGCTTCCACACTCAAATTCTCACCCAGACATAAAAAAGGAAGCTGTCGATGAAACCAACTCTTTGTGCTTAGTGATGATGGATATAAATTTTAGAAGAAGTTTTTGCACTGACATAAGACACATAAAAGTAAAAACTGCTTCAATAGAAAGCATCTTTTCCCCTTATAAACGTGCACTCGCAAAAAAACTTCTGTAATTGCATTGATGCTTGATACATCACAAATTCCAGCTGAACAGGTCTTTTTAAATAAGAAATTAGTTTGTGTCCTATGTCTAATAGTCCATTGGACCCAGTAAATAGTATATTATCCATATTTGGTACTTCCTGCTTTTTAGAGACACGTGGATACAAGGACTTATTTCTCATTTTAAGTCAGTTATGACTAATTTACATTTAGTACTTTTAAAGTTTATAGATTTTATGACTTTAAAATATATTTGACCTTTTAGTACAGTGTGTTAGAGTCACTGTGTTGCATCCTATGTATTTGCTATAGGTACTAGAGTTGCATAGGCAGTAAAGTAAAATTCAGTTAGTGGCTCTGCTTAGAGCACCTGGTGTGAGAACAAGCATCACGCTGGGGGTCTGTGTGGAGCCATGCCAGTATGAGGCTGCAAATCAAAGCATCAGAGGTGTTTCATCTCCTCACTGGAGTCTGTTTTTCATCCCAGGTTAAGACTGAAAGGATAACACTTGGACCTCGGGTTCCACACATCCACAGCCACGAGGTAGGCAGCATTAGAAAGCCCTCATTTTCTGATTTCTGCCAAACATTTGTTTTTAGCACTTTGTTCACAGCAGGACTACGCACATTCTCACCAGGACCGGTTCCTGCAGCCGTGGGCCGGAAGCAGCCTCGGGAGCTGAAAGAGAATGTAAATACCGGTGGCATGATGGAAGATACTGAAAAGAATTGACTGTTAATTGAAGGCTTTCATCTGACATGGCAGACCGTGTGAATACAGATTACCATCAGTTGGAAGCAGGGCTGCTGATGGAATACCAATTTGGCTCACCAGTCGATTGTTTTAAACATTTGTTTAAAATCTTCCAGCCAACATCCTGTTAACTCAGCCACCAGTACATAAGACAGTCTTCCTTAAAGCCCTTCTGGATGACAGCTAAGAAAGAATCTGCATGACATACAGAACTGGGACACATGTATGACACACATATCACCCCTGTTTCTAACTGATGCCTTATCAGGAAAAATATGCTCTTTTTGCAGTAGAGGAGAAACATTTAATCCCAAAAGACTCATGCTATTGAGATCCACAGTTCAGGTGGGAGGATATGTGGATAGGACTTCCGTTAGTCATGCACCTCTAAAATCTGGCGTCTTTGAATGAATGGCCTGAAGGAAGTTGCTGTTCAAAGAAGTGCATAGGAGGTTATGCTTTTTCCTGTTTTTCAGAAGCCAACTCAGATAAGTTTAAAACTGAGATTTTTGACCACATTTTTCTCAAAGCATGGTGGTGGCAGCATAATACTGTGAAGCAACTTTCTTCAGCTGAAACGGAGAGCTGGTCAGATTAATGGAAAGATGGTTGGAACTAAACAGTTCAATTCTGGAAGAAAATTTCCAGAATTAGATCAAAGTATTTCTATGTGTTAAGGTGGTTAATTCAAAGGTCAGACCTATTTGAAAATGTGGCGATACCTTAAGACTGATGGTCAAAGATGCACTCTATCCCTTCTTCTTTTGCAGAGTGCAAACATTTTCATTTCTATAAAATCTAAAAAAAAAAACAAGCATTTTTATGTCATAACATGACAAAAGATGGAAACATTCAAGGGGTAGAAATGCTTTTACAAGGCTATCTATCATGTGTTTTGTATCATGTGTAGGTCAAGTAGCAAAGTAAATATGAACCTGATTGATAGTTGTACACTTTTCAAGTGATTCTTTGTAAACATGTAGAAATAACTCTTTAATAGACTAGGCTTTATGAGCCTCTATCAATGTCTAGAAAAATGTCTGACTTTAGGTTTGAAGAGAGATGAAACATTATTGTAGTCTGGCAAGTTTGATTAGATTAATCAAGACCAATTAATGATATCAACTTATAAAGATATCTGCATTTTGCTCATTGGTTAGTTATGAATATTTTGGGTTGTTCACAAATATTCCATCTCAAGTGCTGTTGTGCTGAGGTGCATTCATCTAATTAGAAATAAATCCATCCGTCTG
This sequence comes from Brachyrhaphis roseni, assembly GCA_903066815.1. Taxonomy (NCBI): domain Eukaryota; kingdom Metazoa; phylum Chordata; class Actinopteri; order Cyprinodontiformes; family Poeciliidae; genus Brachyrhaphis; species Brachyrhaphis roseni. The sequence continues at coordinate 1,947 of CAEFZY010024448.1, read as the reverse complement.
GAATTTTTAATTCATACATGAGGTTGGTGCCTATCTTCAGCTGTCAACAGGCCAGCAGTGTGCTACACCCATAACAGATTGGCCAGATATATTTGACCCACAGATCCATTGTGACACATTGTATTAATACTTTAAAATATTGCAAAAAAGAGAAAGAAATAAAAAAAGAGAAAAGGCAAGGCGCTCTGAAAATGTAGGTCTGCAAATGTATATATCATAAGAACTCAGGAACACTGTCTCCTGTGTAGCTGACAAAGACTGGCAACAAAACTATGACATGAGAGCAAGGAGAACACAGGAAAGCTTGTTGAAGTTAACAGTGATCTTGTTCTGCAAAATTAAAGTGACCCTAACCTACATGTGCTCTGTAACTCTGTGTGGTTCATCAGATATTGTGCAAAAGGGAATCAGCAGGGGGCAATGTTCTCACATCAAAGAATAAGAGCCATACTGCATAAACGCAACACTTGATTCAAGGACAAATGAGAGCAGACTAACTGGTTTCGCTCAGGCTAATGAAAGCAATGGAAATATTCTTCATATCCAGCACAGTGGTAATCACTGATCATGTTTATGCCGTAATATTGACTGCGGTAGCTCCTGCTGAGGTCTTGCTATATCATAAAGGGGTTGTACACCTAAATATTTCACATACACACACACAAGCCAGATTCTGAAAATGGCAGCATTTTCCTCACACAGTCAGCCACACTCAGGGAGCAGAACGCATTTGAGATCATGTTGTAATAAATAATTAACACAATTGTAACATTCAAGATTGTGCCTGGAAGCCTTTTCAGTGTGAAAAAGCTTTACGCTAAGATGACAGTTTGACGACTACTTGCTGCTTTTATATGAACCCCAACCCCCGTGTAATCAGGTAAATGCTTTAATGTAAAGGAAGCGTATCATTCTGGGGGGATTCAACAATTAAAACTATGTTTACAGCCAGAACGCGTACTATGAAAGGCTTTAATGTAAAGGAGACATATTTCAAAGACACATAAAGGTCTGACATCATCTAAAATGGATTAAAGAGAATAGATGAATAAATTAAGAAACATATAGCTGTGAACGTAAAAGGAGGCATATAGGGGGAGTGGGATCTGAATATGAATTCTATTCAATTGACACACTAAGTCTTCAGTATTATTTGTACAATCGGTGTCATATATAACATGTCCCTCTTATGAACCTCCTTCCTGATGCTAATAAAAAGGTTCTCTTCAGTGGTCTCCAGTTTTTGTGCAGAGCTGGGTCAAGTATTTTAAATTCAATGAGAGTGAGGATTGGTTTCAGAGACAGACAGAACGCCAAAGTTCTCTTTTTCAGTGTATTAGACCAGGATTAGTTTAATCCATGTCTGTGAAATAGGCCCCTCATTTTCCTTGTAATATCTTCAGAACACTAGTATCTTCTTACTTGGGTTTTCTTTCATTTTGCCAAGATGAAAAAAGTAAAACAATTACAAATTCACAGAGCTTTTATTTTATTTTTTTTTCTCTATTTTTTAGAAATGGCTGGAGGCAAGTTTACTTACACTTATTTTGCCAAAAGAGAAGAAATGCTTGGATTGAAAATATAAAACAAAAGGGCAAACAGATGGGGGATGGAACCAGTTAGCATATATAGGAAAGTCAGAGAACAGAAAGCGAGAGTGACTGAGGCATCTGAAAGAGGGAAGAAACCATTGACGTTTCTCAGATTTGATTAAAACTGTTTATGCGAGTGAATAAAGCATGACAGAGAAAGGAATTGGCTTTATTGATGGCAGTACATCCGCAGCCTGGAGAAGAAAAGAACAAGGCTAATTTTCTCCTCCCGTTTCTATAAGGCGAAATGGAATTTTACAACTTTTTCCCCACTCATCCTTTCTTTCTTTCTTTCTTTCTTTCTTTCTTTCTTTCTTTCTTTCTTTCTTTCTTTCTTTCTTTCTTTCTTTCTTTC